>JANDJT010000206.1:19506013-19534768 GCA_024331685.1 Stegophilus panzeri | reverse complement strand
CTTACAGTGGAATGATGTATTTCAAATAATTTGGAGATCTTTTTAAATCCCTTGCCAGACTCATAGGTATCCACAACGTTTTTTCAAAAGGCCTTACAGAACTCTTTAGACCTTGACATGATGACATCACGCACCTCAATAGCAAAGGGAACACCAGACACTAGATGTGAGAGGTTTAAACAAGACAGGTTCCACCTGCACTCCCTAAGTAGGTTCTAATCCCTGGCACTCAATCCTGAACACCTGATTCTAATTTTATGGATATGAAGGTGTGGTAAATGTAGGGGTGTACTTACTTTTTCCATGTGACTGATCTGTTTTGTGGTTTGTTTTTTTTGTCATTTAAATTGTGAAAATTACTACAAAATGTCAATTTTATGTGTCATTTGATAGGGTGTATCATCTTTATTGATAGGCACTGTTTCAAAAAGGATCAAATGTTTTCTTGTCCAAATATGTAAATAAATAAATAAATAAATAAATTCCATGGGGTGTACTTATTTTTTCACATGACCATATGAACTTTTAGCTTTTAGGATTTTCTATCAACTGAGTTACCAGTTTATTGGTTACACCTATCTAGCAGCTAATAAATGCACAACTGAATATAGATGAAAAAAGACATTTCACTGTGTGAAGAGTTTTCTAGGATAGCACAGAAAAATAACAAAAAATATATTAGCATTAATCTGAACACAATGTTTTAACATGATGTGAACATGCTTTTGAGAAACTTTCCACTGACATATCCTGACAATCCATGTCGTCAGCCATGTGACCTGACCAGTATGGCTATAATAACAGGCCAAAGTGTAAAACTTGACATCCTGAATGAAAGTAGTTGAGATAAAGTCATTGAGATTGGACTTGCAGTCAGTGAGGAAACGTCTTTGTGATTGGGTAAAACCTCTCAAATGTGGCCAAGCATCTTCATCAACTTAAACTCCAGGGCATGCTACTATCATGACCCAGATGGCTAAAATCCTCCATTTACATTTCTATATATTTACTGGGTAGATAGAATCAGCATCTATTATCATACTAATGATGGGTGGGGAAAGGTTAACTACATTTTATACCATAATCATATTTAAGAGCAAATCTGTGTCAAATTACTTGCAAAGTCACAGATAGTATCTCACTGATACACTAGGACAGGGTTTCTTACAGGCAGGAACTATTTGCATTCCCATGTACCTTCTTATGATCACAGCACAGGTTTATTTCATGAATATAGTTCAACAGTACAAATATTGGCAAATATGTATTATATTGGAGGCATGGATTTGATATTATGTTTGTCGTCTCACAGCTGGTACCTGGTTTGATCCTCAAATGGGGTTACTGTCTCCTCGTGTCTGTGTGGGTTTCCTGTGGGTTCTCCAGTTTCTTCCTGCCTTTCAACAACATGCCAGTAGATGGATTGAAATGATAAATTGCCCTCTGTCTGCGTGTGTGTGTGTGTGTGTGTGTGTGTGTGTGTGTGTGTGTGTGTGTGGGTGTGTACGGTGTCCTGTGATGAATTAGCGTCCCATGCAGGGTGTATTCCCACCCGGTGTATCTGGGACACGCTCTGGATCCACTGTAACCCTGACCGAGATAAAGTGGTTACTGAAGATTAATGAATGAATGTATTGTATTTGTTTATAAGAGCTATTTTGGCTTATTGCTCCTGACATTTTTAGCCACAGAACCCAAACTACTTAAAATGCTAAAATGTGTGTGTGTGTGTGTATGTGTGTGTGTGTGTGTGTGGAATATATATATGAGAGAGAGAGAGAGAGAGAGAGAGAGAGAGAGAGAGAGAGAGAGAGCTGTGTTAAAACTGCAGGTAGATATTATTTCTACTTGGTAGTGTATTGAACTTTTAGATCAAGCATATTTAGCTCAAGTGATAGTAAATCTTGAACTGTTTTTATAGTAGCCAGTGATACATAGATAGATAGACAGACAGACAGACAGATAGATAGATAGATAGATAGATAGATAGATAGATAGATAGATAGAACTATTTAGATAGTAATCAGTTCGGTGATAACTGTACATAGATAGATAGATAGATAGATAGATAGATAGATAGATAGATAAATAGATAGATAGATAGTGTACATTACTTTGAGAACCACAGCCGTGTAGTTCCTGTATAAATATGCCGTAGACAAATGTGTACACAAATGGTTTTGTGAATCGGGATGGATCGTGGAACGAGTCGGCTAAATTTAGCACAGAGAAACTACAACCAATCAGCCGTTCAGGCACTGGATTTGTGTTGACCAGCCTCTAACGGCTCCGCCAATAAGCAGCGGTGTTCTTATTGAATGGCAGGGCTTCTGTGCAATCGCCGGCGGCTAATCGGAGTGTGGGCGGAGCTTGCGGTGGTAGGGGTGGGCATTTGGGGGGGGTCATTCACAGTCGCGAATTTTCACTCGGACGGCGTGCGTGCGCGGGGAGGACGGGCAACGGGGCTGAGAGGAGTTGCCGGGCGATAGGAGGATTTTTAAGCTAGCTGTACGACGCGTTGAGGCGATTCGTAATTACGCCATAACGTACACTCACACTGTCCCCTAAACATAAGCAGTAAGACTTACTTGCTGTGTTACTTAGCTAGTAGCCCGGCAACAGTGGGAGGCGGTGTTCGTGAGAGCTAATTAGCGATCATTAGCTGTTTGCTAACATCGCCTGAGACATTAGCCGACAGCCTGCATCCTGACCCGAGCAGCTAGCTGCATTACCCGGACCGGCGCGGCTCAACTGTCCAAACAACACAAGTAAGATCAAACTGTCTCTGGGTCAATCCACGGCTAGCTATCTAGTGCTAACGTTACCGTTATTGAGTTCATTCTGCTGTAATACCAGGGGTGTCTAAGGAGAGCTAACAGGCTAACCGCAGACATCTCTTTGCTAACTTACCCAGCCCCTCTCCCTCCACACCGAAACGCTGGAAATCCGCAAGCGGCCGGAGACGGGCGAAGGGCCGGCGAAGCTGGGGCTGTTAGCGGAGCCGCACAGTGGAGGAGGAGGAGGAGGACCCGCGGAGAGGAACAGCAGCGGGGACGCAGCGGCCGCCATGGACGGGCTGCCGGTGGAGGTGCGCGGCTCTAACGGGGCCTTCTACAAGGTAACTCACTTCAGTCAAACCCAAAGGTGCCGAGTTTAAACCCGGGACAAATCCCAACACCGCTGTTTAAGCGGCTCGTCATAAGACCTAGACCGAGCTAGGATTTTATACCATATCTCGTGCATGAAACGAGGTTCGCCATCACTTTGTTGTGAAGGAGGCCTTGGCACACGGTGAGCTCGCTTTTCCAGGGTTCCTTCGCAGGTCCGAGCAGAACTGAAGGCTCTCTGGAGAAATGTGGACATTCAGGAAGTGTTTTTGAAAAAAAAATTCCGTACGATGCGTTGTCAAATGAATGTAGGGTACAGACACTAAGGTTTTGACTCGGGTGTGTTTGGACATTTCCCTTATTATCTGCATTAACACATCCTCCCAAATGAGCAGCACACACTTCTTCTCTTCATGATATTTAGTGACCTTTAGCGAAACATAGGAAGTCTGAAGTATGTAGTGGCACAAGGCTTTAGACTTTCGCTCCATCTGTTAACAGCATGCTTGTGTGCCGTACCTCATACAGCCTGTCATGGGCACCTTTTAGGATCGGCTCACTACAAGCCGAGTAATATCGTTCAAGTCTTCACGATCACAGTAATGACTTGCTATTAACCATGTGTGTACGATTTCCCTGACACCAGAAACCCCCTTTCGGGTTAACGTTTTCCGATTGCTCCAGTTTGATTAGGCAGCCCAATCCAGTTCAACCAGACTGATACCGGTTGTATAAACCTCAGCGTTCTACCCACAGGTTTCATAATGTTTGATGCCTTGGCGTTTTCATTTCAGGGCTTGTGAAAGCAGAGACTTTAATACTGCAAATCATTGCTCTGGTTTTCTCACGGGTTTATTAGTTGCTGTAGTAGTGTTGTTGTAGTGCACGTTCTATACTGAGCAGTGACATTAGTTGTCTGAAAGTTTGAATCTGAGGGATGAGAGCAGGTGGAAAAGGAACAGGTGATCTCAGCCCTGACACTCAACACTCTCTCCAACCCCCCACCCCACGGCTGCTCAGTGCAGTCACTGCTCTCGGCTCGGCTGAATCCAGTTCTGCTCGGTCGGCATAACTTTAACTCGAATCAGAAGTTCATTTCGTTCACTGCTACTTTTGCTGTGTGCCGTCATGTTTTCACTCTCCTCCACCACTCTGTTTGATCCTTTTAATAATTTCACTTATTGCTTATTCCTTTTGGTAATATTTCTCACTGTCATCACTTCCTTATTCCCGGTTTTCCCCTTCTTCTTTTTTTTTTTTTTTTTTTTTTTTTTTTTGCTTTCTCTTTTCACTTGTTTTAAATCCTTTTTACAAATTTGCGAAAAGACTTATAGTTGTATTGTTCTCTTACACTTCTGTAAAAAAAATTTTACCTGTCCTTCCCTGTATTTGAGAATTGATTAGGTATTTGCGATACTAGGACGGATATTACCAGGTCTGTCAGTTTTACGTTCAGTTCGTCACATTGTTTCTGAGGATTGAAATCAAACGCATGCTTGGATCTCTTCACTTTCGATATCAGCGTTATATAATTGGCTACCTCTGTGGTTTCAAGATCTGCACAGAGGTCTGATTACAGTTGAGTTCCTGGTACTGCTAAGACATTTGCCAAGGGTTTACTTGCCGAATTGAAAATGATGGTCTACTGAGCAGTTTATGCTACATCATAGTCATGTAGGTGGTCAGTGCTGATTGGTTCATTGATGACCCATCTAATGCAGAAAGCCGTGACGCTCCAAGAGCTCTCGGACCAAAAAGGGACCTCCTACGTTCTCATTTGGAAGAGTGGCAAATGCAAGGGACGCATTGGACGTCATTACTCTTTAGGCATGTGTCCCAATATGGATGGTGACTGTAACATACACACCTCTTTCATGCGCTCAGTTTACATTTAACTTTTCAAACTCTTTCTAAACTATCTATTTTTGTACTGATTTTGAACGCAAAGCCAGTTAGTGCTGTGTGTGTGGATATCGCACTGACCTGTCGCCTTTAATGAACTCGTATATCACTAGTCAGTGGCGATCAGAATGGACTGAGTGCAACAGAAATAAATTATACGAAATAAACCTCAGGATCCAAAGAAATTACTCTCATAATTTTACATCTACACATGACCAAATAGTGTTTACCAGATGTCGACTGGGCCATTCAAGACTAACACATTCGCTTTGACTGACTGATGAAGATCCTCCCATATGTGTACCATGCCAAACCCCTGTGGCCATCAAGCACATTTTACTGAACTGTAAAACGTTTGGAACTCGACAATGCTTTTATACAGAGACTTAATTACTAGATTTTGATTTTTTAAAGTATCATCTGAACAGATTTGACCGTTTTTATCTCGCATACATGTGTCTTTAAGTGTTTTATTTAATATTGTAAACTTATTATGATGCAGTGCAGTGGTACGTGCATACGTAAGAACATGAAACCAGTGAGAAGGCAAGAAGGTGTCTCTCCAAGCAGGCGGTATACCAGAGGTCTTGGTTTACTCTCTTTATCTTTTCCATTCCTCGCTGCTCCATATTAGGCAGCGTCACCCTGCCAGCTCCGTCACTCGTCCTGTGCTGTGGGTTAGAGGTGTGTCTTGATAAAACTGAGTGGTGGCGTGATTGATGAGGAACAGATTTTGAGAAGGGGTCCTCGCTTTGTGTCTCTCTCATGTTCTCATAATCCTAGTGGGCTATTCGTAATACGTATTTCACTTTCCCTGTGATGTGTGCCAGACCATCACTTCCCACAAACTTTTGTCACATACTATGTGAGTGTGTGTTCATCCATATACAAAACCTGGCCTGACTGTCAAGGGAATTTGAAAGGGCTCTCATGCCCCTTGAGACCAGAGATGTCAGGAATATGTGAATGTGGAGAAAGAAACTTGTGCTGTTTCTTCTGCTTCCCTATAAAATGGCTGTGCCAGCATCAAGAAACGAGAAACATTTACAGCAGTGTTCATTTTTTTTCTTTACATGGAAAGCTTTCTATTTCGTGTGGGTTTATCACGGTCAAGCATCTATGTGAAGCTGAACGTGCTCTTTTTTTTCTTCTTCTGTGTCCTTTCAGGCATTCATCAAAGATGTCCATGAAGACTCCCTCACGATAGTTTTTGAAAACAAGTAAGTTAACGTCACTTCTAATGGGTTTGAGTACTAGTGGATGACCCCTGACCCCTAAATTAATACACAGAGAGGCTAAATTGACTTCTGCAGTTTTTGGCCCCACCTGACCTTAAACAATACATCTAACAACATTTATATGTATGACGTTTCACCCGGTAGTTAGTGTTGTCCATTTCTTTTAACACAACTTTCCCTGGGTAAATCCCCGATTTGTCCCCTGTGTCTCTTTCTCTCAGCACCTGTGTTAGCCTGTCTTTCTGTGTCTCTTTCTCTCTCTTATGTACCCCCCCCCCCCACTCCGTTCCTGTCCTCACTCGCAATTTCTGTTTATTTTCTCTAATCTACACTTCCATTTGAGCATTCATGATGTTGAACTGAACAATTCCCTGTCAGCAAGTTGACCACTATACTCACTGGACCATATTTTCATACAAGTCCAAGCACAGACATGTTCATTCTGTCTCTGTCTGCCCTGATGAGGGTGAGACAGAAATAGCCCTATGAGATATGTGAACTCGGGTGGGGGGTTGATGACAGCCCTACCATTCTTGGCTGGTTATGTTGACCTACCATCAACTACAACTGTAGTCATTCACCTGTGTTCTTGCGTAAATGCTTCAGTTTAGGATAATATTGTCATTTAAATTGTGCTGTATTCTGACAAGTGGTTCAGAAAAAAAAATACTGGAGTACCCCATGTCCCATTAGGTTTTTACCCAACATGTTTAAGAATGATTCACCATACTGATTAAGATGTGTGTGTGTGTGTGTGTGTGTGTGTGTGTGTGTGTGATAGAGAGCAGGAGAGGGATGGGTGGTGCCTTGGTGGCAGTCTTTGTCCCATGCTGTTCCGTGTGTACCAAACAGGTCCAATGCAGACGGCGCATTTGTACATAAGGATATACGTGAAGTTTACTAGGGTTGAAAATCCACTGTCCACGTTTGAACCATTTTCACGCAGTCAGTTTTAGAAAGGAATTTGCCGGTGGTTAATCAGGAATTGGTTAAGTACGATCCCAGCAGGAAGTCCTGGGAAGACTGACATAAATGTTCACTGGGGGAAACACCATATGCAGTTACCAGGAAGTTATCGGCAGGGTGTGAACAGAAGGCAATACATTAACATTATGGAGGATGATGTGTTGATGAATATTTATGGTACGGCACGCTGACACTTTTTAAAGTGGCAGATTTAACACGTTAGCACATTAAAGTGACGCTAAGGAAAAAGTAATCTCTGCCAAAAAAAACAAAACTGAGTTTCTGGAAGTTGTTAGCCATTTGTGGTGAAGAGAAAAGTCCTCATCGCATTAATAATATGGTATGGGGCTGCACTGCTAAACATGCTCAAGCATTTAAAAGAGAAATTCCATCAAATATCCTGTGATGTTGGATTTATGAGTTACATTCTGTGCAATGGGAAATGTGAATGAATGTGTTCATATTGAAAGCCACATAGTGTGATCAGGGTGTGCCAGTGTAGTGTCTTGGGGTTTGAATGTGACGACACTAATCAAGTGCTTGGTTAGCTTAGATTTTGTTTACTGCTAAGAATTAAATGCGGAAACGTGTTTCTGCTTAAGATACTGATGGATACGTGTGCATATGCATTTCTTTTTTTGTTTGTTTTTTAAATAGCTGGCAACCAGAGAGACAGCTACCGTTCAGTGATGTGAGGTTGCCACCCCCATCCGACTACCACAAGGACATCGGTGAGGGAGAGGAAGTGGAGGTAGGGCTATTGTTACCCCAGACACCTCTTCTCCAAGTCACAACTTTACACACCTTTGTTAACCATTACAGTGTGTAAGATCGCCTTGCAGGCCCCTTAGTTCTCAACATGACATCTGTTGGGGGCTATTAGCAAACATGGCTGACTTTTGACACACGGCCACTTCGACACGTGGTGCTGTTGGTTTATCCTGAGTTTATCTGCATCAACCATTTGTTGTTGTTTTTATATATATATATATATTAGATAGATATAGATTTCATTGAAATCTTTTTTTGGTTGTAAATGCCTGAGTCTTTTCCCCCAAACTCAATCTTCCTGAAAGAGCTTAATATGCCCATGTGCCACTACGTTCTTCGCCATCTAATTCAGTTGTTTACAGCGCTGCACTTATGTCACAGATGTTACCTTTTGAATTTCCTCTTTGCACTTAATAATTCGCACACTCCACCCATACACGCTCACCTGTTTGTGTGTCAGGTGTACTCCCGAGCAAACGAACAGGAACCCTGCGGCTGGTGGCTGGCGAGGGTGAGGATGATGAAGGGCGAGGTGAGTCTAAGACTGTTGGTTCACCGTGCTTACCGTGTTTGTGTGTCTGTAGGAATTCTCCTTCATTGTTCATTTATCCTATCATAAGCAGCATGAAATCTGAGAGGGGCCATACACACCTCCCATTCACATCCAATTCTGTTGTTTCAATGTATCATCCATATCACATAGCTAAGTGCATCAGTGAGTTCAGAGGAGAAGACTGAGCTTGTGATTGTGGCTTATAGTCATTGAGGCTTTCGAATGATTACTTGCATAGGCACCGGACAGAGGTGCTCATTCTTCCTAGCATGTAGCGTGACTTTAAATCTGGGTTCAAACTTTTCAGATTCTTATGCTTTGTGTACATGCACTTCTTTTGTCAGAACTCCTTCTATGTAATAGTGTTATTTTATATTTAAACAGCCTTATCTGTGATTAGTGTACAAGTTTCTCTAATAGGAAAAATGCAATTAAATATATCAACAGAATCCTGACACTATGTATAACTTTGACCCTCGGGATGCTATAACTTGGGTTTTCAGTTAAAACACAGAATGTTGGGATGTATACAAATGAACTACACGTCTCAGTATGAGCATAGAGCATTTAACTACTAATTAACGAGCCGAGGTATACGTCAACGCACGAGGCAAGAGGAATCAGAGGAGGAGTCTGTGTGAATGTGTACATTTCCCATCTTTGAAAATGTGGTTGTATGGTGAGATACTTTACTTGCTAACATGACATGATTCAAGGCTTTTCAAAAGTGAGACGTTTGTCTGAGCTGGACTCTGGAATCGGTTTATACTGGAAGAGTTTAACATGAGGTGAAGGAAGTGAACATACGTGCTGCCCGAATCTTCTTGTCCTCCAGTACCGAGAAAGCAATCATAAAAATCCAGCAAAGTTAACCTGTTAAGATCTCGGGACTAAACGCGTTTAACCTAATTATATAGCACTCATGCATGCTGTGGCTCAGAGCAATAAAAGAGCTTGTTAACTTTTAAGCTTGAAAATGTATTCTCAACTAATGTAGATAAAATGAAGTCTATTTCTGTGGTAGTTCTATATTTATAATCTCTGCTGTCATTTGTTTATTTGTTTATTTATTTATTTATTTATTTATTTATTTATTTATTTGAGTTTTGTGCGAATAAGCCAGAAGAATGGCTGACAATGTGATCCCATAATGCTAGCTGGTACAAATAAAAAGCTGGGTGAATAAAAAGAGTTGACTTAATATAATATATAACTACATATATAATTACTGAGTATACCCCATTGGTGTTCATTAAATATTGCCAACCTTTTTAAGTTGACTAATGTTATAAGCTAGGCTAATTGTAATTAAGCATCAGTGATGCTTTGTAATTGAGTTTCCATAACGATCGTGTTGTTTATTGCAGTAATTCCAGAGGTGATAATCTTTATATTAGAATAATAGTATTGACTAGCGCTACAAGGTGAATGATGGCATTACACGATACTGCTTAGTCTTAAACCTGAATCCTGGCATTCAGGCTCACATCTGCACTGTTGAGCTCTGCGTTTGTACCCTCAGACCTGGAACGTGAATATTGATTTGAGGTGTTTCAAGCCTTTCGGGAGCACATTTTTGGCCTAATAGCACAGATACATAGCTCTTGACCCAGTTACCCATAAATGTACCTCTAAGATGTGACTTCATGTGTGATAGCAGAATTGCATAGAAAATGACCATGTTTGAGCTGCTTTTTTTTTTAACCTCGTATCACTGTTGTAATGCTTTGTTTAGTTTTAGGATTTAAATCATTAAAATTGACCCTAATGTTTAAATAGACTTTACCAAATTGAGTGTGCTTTGTTTTAATCTGTTCTCCACTGCCCATGTTTGTCCACTTGACTTAGAGTCCAACACTATTATAATCTATTACAGTGAAAGCTCTCTCTGTGGGGCATGTACACAATGCTGCGTGCTATCATGCTGGCAAAGTGGTGGGATTTGTGTGTGTGTGTGTGTGTGTGTGTGTGTGTGTGTGTGTGTGCAGCAGCACCCTGGTGAAAATACTGCATAGAGCAAAACACTTGGCTTCCTTCACAACTGCTCTTGTGTCCTCTTGCTAGCACCTTGGTTAGCTCTCTTCCACACACACACGTAGGCTGTCTAACTCCGTTACGACAGCACATTGGGTAATGTGCAGCATTAAACGATCTTCTGGTTTAATGTGAAGCTCAAGCTGCTGTTGCGATCTCATCCACTCCATCAGCAGCATAGTAGTACATCACACTTGGACATGGTGTGTGTTAGAATAGCTCTTTTGATTCCGCCTCTGATTAAAAATGATGTGATTGGGGTAAGTGGGTCTGGTCCTGGTTCAACGCCTGAGCATCTGACTTTTAAAGCTGCTTGGTGGCAGTATCTTTTGTCAAATGTTCTATATGATAAAACTGAATTAAAGTTAATGAACCAATTCATTTGGTCAGCGAGATGCTTGGCAGAATAAAAGTCGTCCCATGGAGTTCACTGATAACACTGCGCACGGCATTATAGTGCATTATCAACCCAATCGACACTTGACCAAAAGACTGATGGCTACTTTTTTATGAGCTTAATACACAACTCAATGCTGTCTTTGAACTTCTTTAACTGGAGGTTAGTGTGTGTGTGTGAGAGAGAGCATTGTTAGTGCATGACTTGTCCTTTGTCTTGTGTTTCAGAAGAATTATTTTTCATTACCAGTGTTTATTTTGTATTTATTTATTTTTTACTTGCAGCTCTTTAACACATACATATTTATCGTTAAATGTGCTCTATATGAATGTCTGTTTTTATTTATTACTAGTAACATGTTTACTTGTTTTAAATGGTTTCATGTAGTTTTAATCTAAGAGGTATATTAATGATATAAAGGCACATTATTGGTATACGCATTGACGTAAACTGTATAGGCTCGTTGAAGGAAGTTCTCGGACTTTGTGTTTTCAGTTCTATGTAATCGAGTATGCTGCATGTGACGCCACATACAACGAAATCGTCACATCTGAAAGAATCCGGCCTGTCAACCCCAACAGCCCTTCCACTCGCAACTCCTTCTACAAAACCACCATCGCTGTGCCCGAGGACCTCAGAGAAATGTGAGTGTGATGCCTACATACACACAACAA
Organism: Stegophilus panzeri; assembly: GCA_024331685.1. NCBI lineage: Eukaryota > Metazoa > Chordata > Actinopteri > Siluriformes > Trichomycteridae > Stegophilus > Stegophilus panzeri. The sequence goes on along the minus strand of JANDJT010000206.1, from coordinate 19,523,126 downwards.
ATGTGACACTTCATATTTTCGTCATATTTATGTATTCTGTATTAGGATTGGACGTTACCATTTCAAGCACCTAATATACGTCTGTTTTAAGCTTTTAGCTAAATGATTCTTTAGTCAAAAAGAATTTGATAGCTGTAATACACAGATTGGCTCACACAACACGTACGTTTGATGTCTGCGGTGTTGGTAAATGATGAGACAGGGAAGAGACGAGGAAGGAAGGAGAAGATGGACTGAACCATAATGTTTTTGGGTTTTTTTTTTTTTTTTCTTTTAAACTTTCTGATTAAATCTGGCAGCTGTTTAAGTGACAACATCCACAAAGACTTCAGGAAAGCAATCGGGGCCAACTGCATCTTCTATAACACTTCATCACATGAGCTGGTTGTACTGGTCAGTACATTTTCTGTTTCTGGTCCTCTCCTTCATTATTCTTTCCTTGTAGTAATTTCTTTACCTTGAGTGCACGGTAATGGAACAGGAAACGCTGTCTTCCCACAGTCCACAAATGACTCGACAGTGAAGCGTGCCTCCCTTCTGAGTGACATGCATTTCCGCAGCATTCGCACCAAGCTCATGCTCATGTCTCGCAACGAGGAGGCCACCAAACACCTTGAGGTGCGTGCGCGCACACACACGCACACACACACACACACACACACACACACGCGTACGTATTCAAACGTCAACATTGAAACCTTGAAACTGTTTTTATTCCTTCCCATTGAATGACACTAGTTTAGTGATTTCTTATCTGCAGATCATTTTTAGTCATTTGTTAGTTAATGATGAGATGTTGGAGCAGAAAAAGACAGTAAATGTCAGAGTACAAAGAGAATCAAAATTTAGGAACTGCACTGCAGGGATCTTTACTTATGCTGCATGATTAAGCAAGAAAATAAGCAGAAGCTTAATGTCTGTCTTGCCACCGTGTGTGTGCTTCAGACGAGTAAACAGCTGGCATCAGCCTATCAGGAGGAGGTACGGGTGCGGGAGGATTTGATGGGTTTGGCCATCGGCTCCCACGGCGCCAATATCCAGCAGGCACGCAAGGTTCCTGGGGTCACTGCCATTGAGCTTGAGGAGGAGAGCTGCACCTTCAGGATCTACGGAGAGGTGTGTGTTTTAAGTAAAACGAACAGGCAACTGCAGTTGTGTTGGCACGTTTGCATTTGTAGTATGTCCTGTGGTACGTTTTTTTTTTTTTTTTTTTTTTTGTGGTTACGTAATCAGGAGTTTTAATGCGATGTAACGTACGATGCCTAAAGCTGTTCTGTAAACAGGGAATCGATCAAACGGTGCTAGCCCTCTAGCAACTTTAAACCAGGTGATATTCAAGTTTAATGTTGCCTTAAGGACAAACGAACTGCTGAACACGATTTTAATGAAACTCAGAAAATGCTAAGTCACAATTATGTTGCTCATTTTCTCTGAAAGAACTGAGAACTAGAATAATAGGGTGTTCTCAGTATGTGTGAAATGACTGAACATGTTCTTTTCTGTTCTCTCCTCTACTCTTTTGCTGTGTCAGACCCCTGAAGCTGTGAAACAGGCTAGAGTATATCTAGAGTTTAAAGAAGACTCCTTCCAGGTACCCAGGAATCTTGTAGGTGAGTTTACTTTGTGAAACACTGAGATCATTTAGCGGCATGAGATATCTGGTTGTCATCTTGAATTGGGGGGGATAACAAATAAAGTTGGGCTTTTGGTCTTAAGAATAGTTTAGGAGCGGTCTTTACTGACGTTAGCAAGTAGCTCAGAGACACCAAAGGACACCTTCGAGAGTCAGGTTCAGACAGGATGTTTTGCTGAGATCGGAGTGATTTTTCTGCAGTGCCACATTCCACATGTATCCTGGATTTTTACAAATGATCACGTTCTCACAGGGTTGAAATGATTCTTCTGATGCTTAACTCTCAGTATTAGGAAATTATTGCTGTTATGAGTGCAACGTTCAAATGCCCACTAAATAAAATTGACTGTAGCTGGTAGCGTAAAATATCGGTAACTTTTAAAACTCTCTCTCGTCATCTAGGCAAAGTTATTGGGAAAAGTGGCAAAATCATCCAGGAAATTGTGGACAAGTCTGGTGTGGTGCGTGTTCGGATCGAAGGGGACAACGAGAAAAAGCTGCCCAGAGAGGAGGTAAGCCTCCAAACACCAACACACAACTCACAGCAGTTCTGACTGACATAGTCACAACTACACACTATAGAAACTACACACTATACACTATAGACCTTTATGCTGATTTTTTTTTATATATATATGTGTATGTGTGTGTATGTGTATATATATGTGTGTGTGTGTGTGTGTGTGTGTGTGTATGCATGTGTATATGTGTGTGTGTGTGTGTGTGTGTGTGTGTGTGTTTTTCTTTCATAAAATAGTGTAACTTACTATGTCTTTTGTGTTCCCATCTTTCAGGGTATGGTTCCTTTCATCTTTGTAGGAACCAAAGAAAACATAAGTAATGCCCAAGCCTTGCTGGAGTACCACGTGGCCTACCTGCAGGTTAGCCAACTTCTGAGGATACTATATTTGTGTTCGACTTAACGCAACTCCATCACCACTTGGCTTAGTTCAGTGCACCTGTACCAATCTTGCCTGAGCAAGGCAGGTTCAGGTTTTTTAGAGCCAGCTGCTTCCTGCCGACTGCACATGTCGTCTTGTTTGAGGACGGAGCTTAAATCTTGATTGGTTAGCTCCACTGGCAACTTTAATAAATCCCTAAAGATGTTGTTCCAGCTTAAATGTGTGATGTGTTTAATGGTGTTATACACCCCGTCAGTAGGTTATATCTTTTTATGTAATTATAAACATATCTTGTGTTTATCCTAATTAAATGGATGAACAATACAGACTATATGTGATTAGGAATTGAAGAATAGGAAGCCCTCATGTCGACACACTATTTTGAAAATGATACTTAGATTTTTTACAGTGAAATGTCAGTTTGTGTGTCTCTTAACAAAACTGAGTAAGGGAACACTTGACTTTATTTTATTTTATTTATTTTTTTTGCATTGAGCATTTTTTATTTTTTAATCAATCTGCACCCATAAATTTCTGCGCAAAAATGTTCTCGTCACCGGCGGCAACACGCTAAGCAAAGGAACTATCCGAATTGACTGCTGTCTTTTCATCTCTTCCCCTGTCTGTAACCAGCTAAGCTTATCGACAGTCAAGGCGGGGTGCAGTTGAACTCGAAAACGCCTTATAAAAGTGCTTCAAGGGTGATGGTTGTTTTTTTTTTTGTTTTGTTTTGTTTTGTTTTTTTTCCTTCCCTTGGTATCCAAGATTAGCAGCCAGAGGAGACATGAGAGGTCAATGTTCAAATACTATCTTAATTTTAAAAATGATTACACAGACGTGCGTCTTTGATTATGTGCAGAAATGGCAGGCGGCCATGTTAAGCTCACTGGAGCTCTGGAGATGGCGGCTCAATCTAGACCGGTCACCTGACGTACTCTCTCATGGAAACCTGCTGATCACACCTCTCTTTTAACCACCAACAGCTAAAGATAACCATTAGGGCAGTTCTGGGGGGGGCACTTTAGGGGGTGAGGGTATGTTGGATGGATGGATTACAAGCTACATGGCTCTGTGCTTCCCAGAATAGCCCCTCAGCCCCTGCGCTAGCCCTCAGTGTACCACCCTTCAGCTGTTGTTCAACGATGCAGCTGTCGCACACTGCAGTGACATCCTCTCACACACTGACTGCTGTCTTTGTAGTTTAGTTTTACTAATACGTAAGATTCTGCATGTTGGTCATCTCTACACCTGTGATTCACGTTAACGGGAATATCTCTTATTTTGTTGTATATTAACAGTCTTGTTTAATTAGCCACCACTGTACATTTAGATGTATAGGTACAGGTGATCTTACCAACTTAGCTTTGTGTTGTGTATTTCGGGGACTTTTATACTATGCCGATATTATCGGATGATGATGATAATCAAGCCCGCTTGTTGTGTTTCTGCATGTGTCTCAACGGTAGGAGGTGGAACAGTTGCGTCTGGAGCGGCTGCAGATTGATGAGCAGCTTCGTCAGATCGGTGTTGGTTACCGTGGCGCCCCAAACCGCTCCGGGGCACCCGGAGCCGGTGACCGTGAGAGGGGTTACCAGACTGACGAGAGCAGCAACTCTCTACAGACCTCCCGCACGTACGGTGGACGAGGTCGTGGGCGCAAGTCCAACAACGCATACTCTGGTTATGGTGAGCCAACTGTACATGATCTCTTCCACTATTGCTTTGTATATTTTGAAGACACAGATGGGAAAGGTTGGAATATTTAAAAGCAGGGTTTGTACAAGGTGCTCGAAGTGTTTTGAATTTGGCTTTTTGAAATGTAAGTACTGGAAAACCTTGAAAGTAGCCCTTTTTTTAATCTAGTGGTGCTTAAAAAGTGCTTGAAATTATAAAAAGTCAACAGAAAAAAAGACAAAATCGCTAAATGACTTTAAAGTGTTTCGTTTTGATAGAACACGAATATAATCCTTTCACTCAATATATGGTTATATGACCCAGCTGCAGGCCCCCCTCCCACTATTTGCTTACACATTTTAACATTTAAAGGTAGCTCCGGTCCACTTTCCAGGCCACTTTAGTGGCTTTTTTTTTTTTTTTACCGCCAAAAAAAGCACCTAGTGACAAATCCAGAGACTTTTTGGGCAAACCTTGGCTACTTTCCGTAGAAGAGAGTAGTCAGTGCTGCCCCGCGAGCGCAAGATCCTGCTTTCCCCCAGTAGGTAAATGGTAAATGGTCTGCAGTTATAGCATTTTTATCCAAAGCGCTTTACACTGTGTCTCATTCACCCACACACCATTGGTGGCAGAGCTGCCATGCAAGGTGCTAACTTGCCATCGGGAGCAACTTTTGGTTCAGTGTCTTGCCCAAGGTACGTGGAGTCATGTGGGCCGGGAATCGACCCGCCAACCCTACGATTGGTGTACAACCCGCTCTACCACCTGAGCCACAGCCGCCCCAGGTCTACCTCTCTCTTCAGCTACTCTGTTCCGTGAGGGACAGAGAGGAGCAGCACATTCAGTGTGAGAGAAAGAGTAAAAGACATTGTCACTTATAACATTCTCACTGAGTGATCTTTTTACATGTAATTATCGGCATAATCACAGCACAGCTGTTGTCTTTAACTTATGTGTATGATGATTTTGTCAGACGACATCGCAGTTATAAAATCAGGATTGTTCCCTTGTCTGACACCAGAAACAGAAAAAAATATGTATATGAGAACAGCTTTATTGGGAATTTGGCTGTATTAAAATACAGTATGTGAGCACAGAGTAGGGAAGAAGTAATTTACGATGCAAATGCATCATGCAAATATACGATGACGTAATGAATATGCTAATTAGCGTGTGACATCATCTGGCGCCATTTAGCGACTTTCCATTGAAAGTTGTTGGAACAGTGCTCCTGTCACTCACGTGGCGTTAAACTGATGTTTTGGTGAAGTGTTTGAAAGGTCCTTGAAAGATGCTGGAATTTCATTATGAAGCATCTGTACGAACCCTGTAAAAGGGTTTAAATAAAAAATCAGATTTTTTTTTTTTTCTTGACAGTTAAATTACATCTTTGCACAGACGTTGTGGTTGTAATGGATAGATTGAATATTTCCAATGCACGGAAATCTTAATAAACTAATTTGGGTTCTTTTTTTTCCCTGTATTTTCTTCTTTTAAAATATGAAGCCAAAGCAGGACATGGTGTATTCTGTCTACAAAAACCTGATTTGTTCTGCATTGTTAGATTTTCATCACATACATTTACAGATGCAACAGATTACTGTATAATATGCAATCTCTGCTCAACACTTAAGACAAGAAGCTTTGGGTGGTGGTGTTTGTACGTTTCTGTGCAAAAGATTGCTACAGATTGTAAAATCTGTTAGATCTTGATGTACGTACGATGTATTTATATGCGTCGTGTGGCTAAGATGTGTCTGCAGACTGCTGATTTTGTGCACACTGATTTAAATCAGTTGATGCATTTACTACCTGCATTTTTGTGATTTAATCCTGACCAGGTGCTGCATGACCTTTTGTAAGTCACTGGGTACTGCCTTTGCCCAAGTATATGCTAGACAACATGGTCAAAGTTAAGGTTTGTCCTAATAAACCTGATGACTTCTGGTGTTTTGAACTCTTATAGGAACAAACTCGGAGTTGTCCAATGCGTCCGAGTCGGAGGATCTGGCTGAGCGGGATCCTAGGCCCCGGGGAGTGGGAGGTGATGAGAGGGGCTCCCGGAGAGGAGGTCGTGGCCGAGGATCCAGCACAGGCAGAGGCCGTGGAGGCCCAGGATCCCGCAGCTCGAACACAATCAGCTCAGGTACCCAGTTCGTCCAGCTTGTATGATTGCTGAGGATTGTTGTTGTATCAGTAGTTTTGGGAGCAGTTGTGTTTTGACCAGTGCATGTGCTATTCACAACAAAGTTTGTGTGTGTGTGTGTGTGTGTGTGTGTGTGTGTGTGTGTGTGTGTGTGTGTGTGTGTGTGTGTAAAACATACTCTCTTTATTTCATCAGTGTTAAAGGACCCTGACAGTAACCCCTACTCCCTGCTGGAGGGTGAAGGTGATCTGGGTGGAGACACCGATGCCAGCGAGAGCATGGGCGGCAGTGACCGCCGTCGCCGTTCCCGCCGTCGCCGCAACGACCAGGAGCCCAGTGTGATTGACGCCGCCAATGAGTCGGATGGCCAGGCAGCTACTAGTGAGAATGGACTGGGTAAGATGAACACCGGCATAGTTTAGAGTGCTCTGATGATAGCAAGATGGTTCCTTTAAATCATGCAGCACTCGAGACCTTGACCTGCTCTCGTTGCTTTTCAGATGATGACGGCAAACCCCAGAGGCGCAACAGAAGCCGCCGTCGCCGTAATCGTGCCACCCAACCAGAGGGGGGCTCTGCCAGCCGTGACAGACAGCCAGGTGAGAGAAACATGTTAAAATAACAAATAAAATAAACTTTGTTCAGGAAAATGCAGTTGTTTTTTTTTTTTTAAACATTCTTTTTCAGCTGCAGTGTAACTATGCAGTTTCTAGACATAATTAGGCTTGGTTCACAATTATGTGTGTGTGCACATAAGGGGAACTGCCAAATCACAGCCTATCCGAGTTGTTTGATGCATTTATTTTTGTTGTTGTCATTTGCAGTTACAGTGGCCGACTTCATCTCTCGTGCAGAATCTCAGAGCAGACAGAACCTTCCAGTGAAGAAAGAAGAAATTCAACATGCCTCCCATCCTAAGGTACATAACGCCTAATGGCTTAGTTTAATGCTGTTGTTTTGACTGCTGCTTGGAATAAGATTGCTGTAGTTCCCTTTCTTTTTTGTAATTAATTAAAATTTAATTTGGTACTTTTAATTGAATATATATACACACACACACACACACACACATATGGGCATTAGACCAATCAACTCATTGGTTTCCTCTACAGGAGAATGGGACTAGTGTGAAGAAGGAAGAGCATACCCCGTCCAAGCGTTCCCCTAGCAATGGTGTTGCATCATCTGGGGAGACTCTGACCCTGGTGAACGGCGTTTCCTAAATGGAAAACGCAAAACGTCAGCTCACCACTCGAGACCATTGTCTAGAGCAAGACACTACAGCGATCTGTCCCTGCTTGCATTTACGTAAACCTTTAAACAGACGAGTGAAAATCGACTAAAAATCTTGAGTTCATATGAGATTGAGGAGAAAAAGATATTAAAAAAAAAATTTGACAAACGCATCTACTTAAACACTTTAACGGTGTATGTTTATTCTATCTATCAGTACTTAGTGCTTATGTAAGAGAAGCTTGCCAAAAAAGAGCTGGTGGATACGCTTCCAAAATCTGACGTAACTGAACACAGGACGTGACTATGTGTTTTAATTTTTGGAGAAACAGTTTTCTTTTTGTTCGTCACTGTTGTCGTTGTTTTTGTTTGTTTGTTTGTTTTCCTTCACTGGTGTGGGATTGGTCACATTCCCAAGCAGATGCATCTCTGAAACAGTGTTAGAGGCGAGGGGAGGAGCTAGCCAAGAGATTGTGGGGATGTGGGCGGAGCCTTACATGTGACTGGCAGTTGAGGCTAAGGTACTCTAAGATTAAGGTTGTGGGGTGGTGGGGGACTAAAGACATTGTGCCTTGAATTTGAAAAAAAAAAAAAAAAAACGAGCATTTTTGTTTTTGTTCGTGGAACAACAGATACTGTTTCTCATGCTTTTTTTTTTTTTTCTTCGATTAAACGAGAATCCAGTTGAGAACATAATGGCAGGGTTATGCTAGGAGAGAGAAGAGCGGATACAATTTGATACTAATGCCAAACAAGAAAGTAGGAACGTTCATATGTGGTAGGAGTCATGATCTGGACGGCGTTTATTGTGCGTGCGTGCGTGTGTGTGTGTGTGTGTGCGTGTATGTACGTTTGTACACGTGTAGTTAGTATGCAACCATAGACATAAATTGGGAGAACTGTTACATCGTCTGAGAGCCGACTCTATTGAGAGAGATGAAGGGATGCAGCCATGTTAGTTAAAGGATGGGTGTTCACCTCTCTGTGCTTTGCATTATGGAGGAAAACAGGCATGGCTGCATCAGGAACAGCCTCATACACAGACATACAGGTAGAAACCTGCCAGACCCAGATTGCTAATTTTACCCAGAACCGATATCCAAATGTACATCAGTGCCTCTGACACCCCCAAAAACAACCGCTGTTTCTGAGAGAGGGTGTGTGGGACGTGATTGTGTGGTAAGGTGATCTATAACGCACCCAGCTTTGACACTACAGTAGATTGATGTGGTTTATTCTCGCTGTGCCTGCTGAACGTTTTAAATGACTCCTCTGTGGTGCCCCCTACTGGATGAGCTGGGGTTGTACACAACCTAGTGATCAAGAAGGCATGTTGTGTAGGGAACAACACGGCCTCAGAAAAGTTGAGAGCCACACAAACACGCGCGCACACACACACACACACATGATTGTGTATGTGAATATACAGTACACTCCAATGTTATCACTACACAGTTTAGACTTCCTGGGTCTCTGGTCGAGGAGGTTTAAACCCGAGTTTTAATCCACGTGCCTCGGAGGCCAGGCAAGCGTGGTGTTTATACGGAACAGGATGTCTGTCGCGTTCCTGATTGTCGCGGTCAAAAAAGACGCAACCCGGGGGATTCGTGTCTCCCTTTGGCTCACATTACTGTCATCTTGGTTTTTGCTCTCAAATTTTTTGGTTGTACTTTTCACATCATTAAAAAAAGAATAAAATGGAAATGAAAAAAGTATTTCTGGAATGAGCCTTTTATTTCATAGCTTTATTGTTCTTTATGTAAAGATCATTTAGGCTAATTGTGCTCAGCTACAGTGGTGCTTGAAAGTTTGTGACCCTTTAGAAATTTCTATATTTTGCATAAATATGACCTAAAACATCAAAGTCCTGAAAGTAGATAAAGAGAAGCCAATAAAACAAATGAGAATTTTATACTTGGTAATTTATTTATTGAGGAAAATGATCCAATATTACATATCTGTGAGTGGCAAAAGTATGTGAATCTTTGCTTTCAGTATCTGGTGTGACCCCCTTGTGCAGCAATAACTGCAACTAAACGTTTCCGGTAACTGTTGATCAGTCCTGCACACCGGCTTGGAGGAATTTGAGCACATTGCTCAGTACAGAACAGCTTCAACTCTGGGATGTTGGTGGGTTTCCTCACATGAACTGCATGAACATTTCTATTGGATTAAGGTCAGGACTTTGACTTGGCCATCTCAAAACATTAACATTTATTTTTCTTTAACCATTCTTTGGTAGAATGACTTAGGGTTATTGTATAGGGTTAGTGTGCTTAGAGTTGTCTTGCTGCAGGACCCACTTTCTGTTGAGATTCAGATCATGGACAGATGTCCTGACATTTTTAGTATTCGCTGATATAATTCAGAGTTCACTGTTCCATCAATGATGGCAAGTCATCCTGACCCAGAGGCAGCAAAACAGTTCCAAACCATGACAGGATAATGTTCTTATGCTGAAATGAAGTGTTTTTCTTTCTCCAAACATAACCCTTCTCATTTAAACAAAACAATTATATTTTTGTCTCATCCACCTACAAAATGTTGTTTCGGTAGCCTTCTGGCTTGTCCATGTGATCTTTAGCAAACTGCAGAGGGCCAGCAATGTTCTTTTTGGAGAGCAGTAGCTTTCTTCTTGCAACACTGCCATGCACATCATTGATGTTTTCCTGATTGTGGACTCATTAACATTAGCCAATGTGAGTGAGGCCTTTGGCTGCTTAGAAGTTGCCCTGGGTTCCTTTGAGACCTTATGAACTCTTACACATCCTGCTCTTGGAGTGATCTTTGTTGGTCAACCACACCTGAGGAGGGTAACGATGGACTTGAATTTCCTCCATTTGTACACAATCTGTCTGACTGTGGATTGGTGGAGTCCAAACTCTTTAGTGATGTGTTTGTAACCTTTTCCAGCCTGACGAACATCAACAACTCTTTTTCTGAGGTCCTCTGAAATCTTTGTGACATGTTACACTTCCACAAACATGTGTTGTGAAGATCAGACTTTGATAGATCCCTGTTCTTTAAATAAAACAAGGCGCTCACTCACACCTGATTGTCATCCCATTGACTGAAAACACCTGACTCCAATTTCACCTTCAAATTAACTGCTAATCCTAGAGGTTCACATACTTTTGCCATTCAGATATGTAATATTAGATAAGTTTCCTCAATAAATAAATGACCAAGTATAATATTTTTTGTCTCATTTGTTTAATTAGGGTTCTCTTTGTCTACTTTTAGGACTTGTGTGAAAATCTGATCTTGTTTTAGGTCATATTTATGCAAATATATAGAAAATTCTAAAGGGTTCATAAACTTTCAAGCACCATTGTAAACTAAAATGGTACAAAATAGCCACTGAAACAAGGCTTTGATTCATAAAAAATTGAGACGTCTCTGTATACAGTGCTGTGAAAAAGTATTTGCCTGATTTAATCTGTTTTTGTGTACATCTTGTACTATATTGTTTCAGAACAATTTATCAGTAATCTGGCAACTAGGCCTGATTACTGCAAGCCCTGTTAAATCAAATCAACACTTAGAAGTTTTTCAATAATATGAAGTTGGTCAAAGGGTTTTACCCAATAACACCCTAAGCCAAAATTGAAAGAAATTCCGGAATGATGAAGTTGATTGAAATAAATCAGTCTGGGAAGGGTCTAGTTCTAGAAGTGAATGAGTGAGTGAATGATCTCCAGTTATCAGAAGCGTTTGGTTGCAGTTATTACTGCTAAAGGTGGCACACCCAGATTTTAAATTTGAGGGGGCAATTAGTTTTTCACATTGGTGATAGGTGTGGAATAATTTATTTATTTATTTTTTTATTTTTTTTTTTGCTTTAATTAAAAAAAACTGTATAGTGTTTACTCAGGTTGCCTTTGTTTTATGTTGTATTTCATTTGAAGATCTAAAACTATTTAGTATATGAGACACAAAAACAGAAGAAATCAGGATATGTCAAATACATCTTAATATGGTATTTTTTACACTGCCTGTCTTGTTTGAGTGTTTCCTTGTATATTTTCTTTACAACCTCATTTTTTATTTCAGGACAGTCTACACCATATATCAATGCAATTAAATTCCTACATCAAAGCTGAAACATGTCTGAAAACTGTAATCCTGCAAACCACACCTGAAATGTATGAGGGTTTACCATCAGAACACTGTAGACAGGAAATTAACTGCTGCTTAGAGCAACTATGTGCAATTGGGACCTAAATTTTTTTGCCTCATCAAGAAATGAAAAGAGCAGAACAGGATTATGGATAAACCTTATAGTGCTTGCTTACTTGTATGGACTGGCAAGGTTTTTTGTTTTGTTTTGTTATTTCAGTCCTGTGATTGTAATCTGTTTTGATAAAAATGTTCAAACATCTACAACATGGCAAGCTAAACTGAAAGTGTATGAAACCTAGGATCATTTGAATGCCCCTAGTTTACATACTCTTTTGTTTTGCCCTACTTCTGGTGAACTTTCTTGAAGATTGCAGTTGTGTCTGCTGTCCTCTGCTGGTCACAGGAGGAATCTCCCTTGTTTCATTTTATTTGACTTTAATCCCTGGTACATCTTTTGATTTACCCCCCAAACACAGAACACTAGATGTCCACAGATAGTATGTAGGTGCAGGCCATCCAACGTTCCCAACTACACAGCTTGCTAAAAGTGTTGTTAAGAAGGTACTGATTACACAGTCTGCTGTCACTTCAACCTCTGCTTTGTTCACCGTCATGCCTCACCTCTAATGGAAACCATCTCTGTCTTTTTTTAAAGTGACCCTGCCAACAAAATCCGTTCTTATGACCTAATTTCAGGTTTATCTAATAAATGCTTGAATTTCCATTGCCATTGGAAAAAAACTAATTTTATGTGTAATGACTACACCTCCAAGGACACTTCTGTTAAACTCCTGATGTTTGCATATGAGACTATAGCCAAAGAGTTTGCATACAGACAGGAAGTTGTAGGGCTGGTCCTCTGGTGCAGTCGGAGCACTGTGGAAGGCATAGCACAGGATGTAGTTCTGCATCCGCAGGGGCTGCATGGCCTGTTCTACACAGACACATTTCAGTCTATGCTCACCATCTGAATAAAAGCCTGGTTCACTTGTAATACTTATATAGTATCCACTTGTGTTCATACTAGCAAGTGTGTGTTATATAACCAGTGTTCTCTATTTCCTTGTCTTTATGGTTATGTAATTTTTAATGTTTATAAGCATAATGAGCACTCAACAACTGAGTCAAAGTCCTTGCATACATTAGAACACAGGTTCCCAACCCTGGTCCAGGAGTTCACTCTGTCCTGCACACTTCAGTGGTTTCTCTGTTCCCAATACACCTGATCTATTTAATCGGTTAATTACCAGCATTTCATGAGTTGAAGTGGGTGTGTTAGAGCACGGCAAACACTAAAATGTGTAGTTCAAGGTGTACTCCTGGACCAGGGCTGGGAACCTCTGGAAAAGAAAGGGTACTAAACTGTGCCATTCCTTGTTGCTGAGGTAATGTTTTCAGTTGAAGGTCCTTCTTTTGTTCATCTTTTGTACCTTCAGTATGTATCTTCTACCTAGAAAAGTACATTTGGTATACCTTATGTACTTTAAATCTTTTTACATTTCCAAATGAAAGATAGATATTAAAGGTTGATTGAAGGTCGCAGCTCAGTGCCAAGCAAAGGTGCAGTTTAGTGCTATTTTTTCTGAAAGTGTGAATTAAACTATATAAACTGATTAATTTGTTTTGCTGTACATTAAAGACATTTGGGTTTGAGCTCAAACGATGAATATGAGAAGAGAGTTTAGAATTTCAGCTTTTATTTCCTGGTATTTATATGTACATGTGTTAAACGGCATATAACACACTTTGTTTCAGACCACCCAATTTTTAGACAAGCAAAGATATTGGAACATGTGTCTGACATGTGTTTCTTATTACCCTGGTGTGTCCTGTTAGAAAAGGATAAACCAACATGAAGATCAGAAAGCTGTCTATGGGAGAAAAGCAAGCCATTTTGAAGCTGAGAAAAGAGAGGAAGTCTATTAGAGGCGTTGCACAAACATTTGACATAGCCAATACAACAATTTTGAATCTCCTTAAAAGGAAAGAAACCACTGGTGTACTGAGCAACAGACAACGAATAAGACGGCCAAGGAAAATAGGAAAGCAACAGCAGCTGATGACAGAAACAGTGTGAGAGCTGAAGAAAGCCCCCAAAACAACAGTGAGTGACATCACCAGCAACCTCCACAGGGCAGGGGTGAAGGTATCACAATACACTGTTTGAAGAAGTTTGAGAGCAGAAATATAGAGGCCATACCACAAGATACAAACCACTCATCAGCAGTAAGAAAAGTGTGGAGAAAGAGAGGATCTGCTCATGATCCAAAACATACAAGCTCATCTGTGAAACATGGTGGAGGTAGTGTCATGACTTTGGTTTGCATGGGTGCTTCTAGAACAGGCTCACTAATCTTTATTGATGATGTAACTATTAGGAGAACAAAACTTAGGGTGTGTTTTTTCTTTGTAACTCGTTGCTACCTTTTATCTTTTTAGGGCTGATTTCTCGCATCAGTAAAATGCAATAAAACTAGATCCAAATGTTAATCATAAATGAAACCCAGCTGCAATTTCGATGGTCGTAGCAGAATGAATTCAGAAGTTTACAGAAACATTTTCTCTGTCAGAGAAATGCATCCAAATTATTTGGAAGGAACTTTAGCATGCAGCAAGACAATGATCCAAAACACACTGCCAACTCAACAAAGAACTTTATCAGGTGGGGAAAAGTGGAAGGTTTTACATTGGCCAAGTCAATCACTAGACCTTAACCTAACTGAGCAGCATTTCACTTCCTGAATAGGATGGAGAAACCCAGCAAAACAAACAATAACTGAAAGAGGCTGTGGTGAAAACCTAGAAAAGCATCACAAGGAAGAAACCAACAATTTGGTGATGTCAGTGAGTGCTAGGCTTGATGCAAGCAAGGGATATGCAACCGGATATTAAAATGTTATTTACTTATTGACTTATCTGTTCCAATACTTTTGCTCAGCTACAAATTGGGTGATTTGATTGCAAAAGGTTCTATGTTTTATGTTGTTTAACACATCTAGATGTAAATACCAGGAAATAAACGCTAAAATATTTGATGCTACAGCCTTTAACTGAACTTGCACTCTTGGTCCTTAAGTTTCTTGGTCTACACTTGAATAAATCTCGATACAGTCGCATTTCATTCACAGCACAGGGTTTAGAGGAGTGTTTGGAAATCAAAAGAGGACGTTACTACACAGGTGGACGATTTGCATAAAGGCAGAGAGAAGTAATTGGAAGTGACGCATTAACCACAGCGGAGTCAAAGCTGACAAACCATACAGAGGGGCTGAGTTGCCTGTTTCCAAGTAAGTGCAGAGCTGTGGCTTACACACCACCATCAAGGATAAAGACTGGTAAGAAATCGAAACTTATGCTGTTTCTTTTCTTTGTAACTCGTCGCTACATTTTTACTTTTTTATGGCTGTGGTCAGGCATCAGTAAAATGCAATAAAACTAGATGCAAACGTTAAACATAAACGAAACTTGGCTGTGATTCTTTTTATTATTATTTTTTACTGACACTAGAGCCACAGTGGTTCATACAATCACCAAGTTTCAAAGTTTATACAAATAATGTTGTTGTTTTTTTTTTTATTAAGCTTAAAAAAAAAAAAAAAAAAAAAAAAAAAGATTTTAAGCATAAAATAAAGCATGGGCGCATGGAAGAACTGTTTCATCGCAAATCATGAAATAATTCCAAAGCATAAGATGTACTCGAGACATTATCATAAATGATGCAAATTTCCAGATTAATACTTAACTCTAACTACTTAACTCTAACTTTTTTTTTTTTTTTTTTTTTTTTTTTCTTCTTTTCAAAAAACATTCCCCTAGAGGAAGCTTAAAGGTTCTGTGTAGTTGCTTTCCTGTCAGGAAAAAGGTACCAAAGCAAAACTCTTCAAGAACCCTGTACTTTTCCATATCACCAGGTTGCTACACCTTTTATACCTATAGAGTGTATATTACATGGTAATGTGAATGTAGTGTGCATTTAAAATGATTTCAGTTATATCACTGGACCATAAAGACCACTCTTTTACCTTTAATTAGCTTTTAGAGTCCTACATTAAAGGTATGTCTACAGCTACTTGATGTTTTCAAGGAACCACACAGGCTAAAGATACAAAAGATGTACCCTTGAGGATAGCACCCCAGCAACAAGGAAAGCTGAGAGTCTACTGAACTTTTTTTTCTTCTTTTTCTGAGAGTAAAGAAAGTATCCGTTAACTGGTTAAATGAGTGGTACAATCTCTAAATGATTGCTAATTATTTTATTCTTACCTAGAGTCAGTCAGGCATTTAAAATGTAGCAACTCTAGTCTTTCCTATTTGTATTCTCTTAGAAAAAGTGGTTCTTTAAGGTTTAATTAAAGGTTATTAAGGGTTCTAAAGGCCCAAAACTGTTCTGGGAATCCTTTTTGATAGGGACAACCAACTAACCTAACAGTAGGCAAGGTTTAGTTTTTGATATGCTTCTTCAGTTTGCGCGTATAAGGCAAGTTCTGTTGTCTACTATCAAAAGTACATTGTGGGTATACAAGTGCAACCTGTGACATTCGGATTTCCAGCCACAAACCTTTCGCAGTTTGTTTTGCTATGATTAAGCTATTCAAATCTGATTTACAAGCATCTGTACAATGCTCAGGAAATTTGCAGTTAATGTAGCATCAGGCTATTTTTCTTCTAAATTTTTGTCACGTCTTAACACAATGGCAGTGACAGCCTGTTATTTATCTAGAGATATAAATCTTAAAGTTGAAATTTTAAAGCTTATGTTGGTACGGCATTTGTGCTTGACCTCACTAAGGACAATTTGGACACTCTAGAAATTATTACGTCATTTAAAAAAAAAGGCTTATTTGCCTTTACACCAATGCATTGTTGCCAAAACAAACAGCAGTGTAAAAAAAAGTCTGGGTGTGCCTTTTATGTCGGTCCCTGCACCTGTCCGCAGTCCTGCTGACATTTTACACATACACACACACACGCACGTAAGAGACAAAGTCCATCTGCTTTTTGGCTTCACATCTTACATCCAACTCCAGCAGGTACCAGGTATGTTTTTTTTGCATCTATTAGAAGTGTAAAATTTATTTCACTATTTAGTTTTTTTCATTGCTTAACTGACTAATCCTTAATGCTACAATTCTGTCAGGAAAGAACTCATTACGGTAGAATTGTAGTGCTCTAGGTAAACAAACTAAAAATCCATCCTTCATGGATCTGTAATGTAAATTTCACTGTACAATTTATATTCTTTGTATTTAAGATGGAATGTTTAATATGCTTAACAAACTGTCATACAGTCAGAATTTCAGTCTTGAAGTAAACATGAGTTAGGAAGTTTACAGTGCCCTCCACTAATATTGGCACCCTTGGTAAATATGAGCAAAGAAGGCTGTGAAAAATTGTCTTTATTGT
>JANDJT010000206.1:19493303-19504712 GCA_024331685.1 Stegophilus panzeri | reverse complement strand
TGAGGAATGGTCTCAGATCCCTTGCCATGTATTCTCCAACCTCATCAGGCATTACAGGAGAAGACTCAGAGCTGTTACTTGGCAAAGGGAGGAAGCACAAAGTATTGACTAAAGGGGTGCCAATTTTTGTTTTATAAACCTGCGTTTTGTTTGCAACTGTTTGATATCCATGAGAGCAGAGTATTTTTGTGAATTATTTCAACAAAAGATCAAAAGTTGAAATCAATAAAGACAATTTTTTTTACACAGACATGCGATTTCTAATTGTATTGTTCCACAAAACTTGAATGAGATTTTAGAAATCCCAGTCTGTATTTTGATGCTTGGCACACGAAAAGTATTTGCCCCTTATAATAAGGATAATAATGGATGTCTAAATAAATAGTTGAACAAATTAACATTGTTCAGTAATAACATGGGTGTATAAATGAATATACCATCTAAATATACGTAAGCATTAAATACACTTTAGAAAATGCAAGGAGAACACAGAAAGAGGAAACAGTGAAATTAGTCTGAGTGATTTCACCTGCCTGTGACTCATGCGTGTTTGCAAATGAAATGTTGGACCAAAATGGAAACGCATACTAATTATCTGAGCTTTTTTTGTCTTTGTGTGTGCTACGTTCTTCTTATCGATGAATAGAGGGGAAGGTGAACTATTGTTGTTTTACTGAGGTACTGTTATAATCTGGGGAAGGACTTTCATAGACTTTGTTGCAGATATGAATAATGATATCAGGTGTCCAAAAAAAAATCAATGCCTCACTACGTTTATAAAGTAAAGTTTATAGTCTTGAACTGTGAAGAATCCCTGTGTAAAACTGAGGCTATTAAGTAAACAAAAAAACATTCATGTTTACTGTCAGTTCTTATTTTTTGGAATTTTATTTCAAACACATGAAGCGTTTAAAAAAAAAAAAAAAAAAGTGGTAGTACGTGTCAAATCCAAAGTCACATGTAGTTTGAATCATGTTATATAGAAAGACAAGCTTTCTGTTAACTGAACATGTTGAGGAGACAGGAGCTGAAAAATGTCTAAATGAGTGTGTGATCGTGTTGCAGTATGTGGTTGTTTTTTTTCTTTTTCTTTTCTTCTTTTCTTTACCACATTGGAAGGTTAGAGGAAGTGAGACTCTTTTTCAGCAACAGTTTTCTCTACACTGGATTGTGAAATGTATGAATAAATCTCATCCAAAACGGTTCCTCAAGTTTCAGCTTGTTATCAGATAGTGCTCAGGGTACACAGGCAACTTCAGAAATATTGGCACCCTTCATAAAAATGAGCCTCCTTTATATTCTAAGATTTGTGTGTTTCCCTTTTCAGGGTTCAGAGATGAGGACTGAGATGGTTGTGTTTGCGTTCCTTCGGCTGATTTGTTGATTTGGAAGTGTTTTTGCTCTCACATACTTGATCGTTTTCAGACTTGCGTTTATTTTATTTTATTTTTTGGAACTCAGGTTGCTCTGACCCCACAGTTTGGTATTTTTGCTGAAGTGTGATTGGTATTTTCAAGCCCGCGATCGCTTCAGAGAACTGATCTCTGGTCCTCTTAAAAACAGTGGTCTGGTCAACCAAACAGAAACCTACTGCCTACTAGTTTGCAAACCTGCATGCACAAACGTGACTCAACGTGACTCAACCAGTCCACTATTCGCAAGGAATTCTTCTATGTGAAGAATCTTCCCTAGACAAGACCAGAATCAGTTCAGGGTGCTGATTCAAGTATTCAGACCCAGCTGGAATACCCTTAACCTCCTGGAAGAACTAACCAGGTTAAGCAGAGCTAAAATATCCTGGTAATTAGCAAAATTCCATCAATCCACATAAGCACCCCTGGGCTCATTTAGCATACAGCCTCAAGCATCATTACAGGGGTAATTTACCAAGGGTAAGTTATATGTGCAGATTATTAGTGTGCAAATCCCAAAAAGCTGATTTTGGTCGTATCTGACCATAGCACACGAGTCAAGATAGGCACCTTTCATGCCAGCTTTCTAGCTTGTAGATGCTATGAAGGCGTTAATCGTTCATTATCCTGAAACTGATGTATGGTTTCTCACTGTGTGCAGTGATTCAGTGTTTAAAAAATAAATAAATAAATAAATAATAAAAAAATTCGTAGGTATCTGATTACCAAATGCCCTACTGAGAATTAAAAAGGATTTTATCTAGGGCAGTACAGTAGGCAGTATTGCTGCTTCACAGCTCAGGTTCGTAATCTGAGCTCAAATGACTGTCTGTGTGTAGTTTTGCATATGTCCATGTGATTTTCCTCCAGGTTCTCTGGTTGACCTCCAAAAAACATCCTGGTTGCTGGATTGACTATGCTAAAAATTTCAATAATCCATTTTGCCAGAGATGGCGTCCTATAAGGGTTTATATTTGAACAGGGTGGCATTTGGAATGGCATGAAAGACAAGAAGGAAATATTAAATCTGAAAATAAGGTACTTTTCAGTGTCATGTATTAAGACGTTTAGTAAAAACAGAGCTTAATCTGAAATATATTTTTATCTTTTATTGGGAAAAAATGATTTCAGCATGTATATCCCTGTAGTAGGGATATTTGGACACAGCCACTGTCTTCATGGAACTCAGTTTGTGCACAGGGGCATGGTCATGCTGGAACAGGTTTGTGCCTCTTAGCTCCAGTGACAGTATACAAAGACGTTCGATACAATTGTGTGCTTCCAATTTTCTGGCAACAGTTTCTTGGAATTTACCCAAATGCGTAGCCCAAATGTAGCTGATCGGCCAAAACTTTTGACGTTTTCTTCCTTAATTTGTCACTGGAGCTTCAATGCTAACAAGTAAAGGAAATTAATATTTGCTAACATTAGCTTTGTATAAACATACACGTCTTTGTCATAACATTCTCAAACCATGCTGAGGTTTGAACTAACTTTGAATGCACGTACTTATGTGGTTTATGTATGACACTGTTATCAAAAGAAGACAAAAGTATGCTGCATAGATTTAGTTGCACAGTGCTAAAGCTCTAAGCTTTGTTAGCATGCTCCCGGGCAAAACTAATGAAGCAAATGTCAGATGCTGAACATGTCAGCCAATCCTTGTTTGCTGAGGGAGAATATTGTATACACACAGCACCAGGATCCGTGATTCAGACTTGGGTTACTGTTGCTCTCACAGCTTTCTGTGACTCGGCAGTTAAATCAGCGGCTAGTGATCGGAAGGTTTTGAGATCAAATCCTACAACTAAGACCCCTAATCCTCACTTGCTCAGCTGTATATCTAACGTGTATAAAAGCGTCAGCCACATGAGTTTCACATGTTCTCTACATGTCCGTGTGCTTTCTTCTGTGGTCTGTGGTTTCCTGCCACTTCGTATAAAGTTAGAGGGTAGATTGCCTACACTAGATTGCCTGTAAATATGCAAACATGTGTGCTTGGTGCACTGTGATGGACTGGCATGACATCCAAGGTATATTCCCACCTCACAACCACTATTCCTGGGATAGACTCCGGATCCATCGGCACTCGGATTAGGATACACCATTACTGAAGATGAATGAATTGTTAGACTATTTAAAAATAAGGTATAAGACATATAAGGTATATATATAGTTGTTTCAACCTTCCATAAGATACGACTCAACCACCAGCACCGTAGTTTAGTTTCCACACATGAATTTGGCTTTGGATTGTCTGTGACTTTCTCACTCAGCCATTATACCACTTTTGGATCTTGCTGTATTCATAACTGCTATATTCTTGATACCTTTGCCAACTGTCATTTGACCTGGTTGAATTTTAATGACAAATTACCAGACGGATATGAGCTCATTGTTAAAAATTGTTTGTGATGACTGTATTACTGTACCATTATGTTGGCACCTGCATTTATGATCAGTGTGTGTCTGTGTGTGTGTGTGTGTGTTCTTTAGGGCTGAGTTGCTATAATGGCTAATACTACAATCACCGTGCAGCCAGGGGTGATGTTGCCGGCTCATGCCAAAACTAGCACATGGAGCACTGGATTGTGTGACTGCTGCGAGGACATGAGCATCTGTGAGTATATGCATATAAACGATCTGACTGAGAGGAAGAGTGGTGTTTTTTTAATTCAGTTATTATATGATGTATTTATATCTAACACAGCATGAGCAGCAATTCGAAAACACAATGGCTGGCTTCCCGTGTCTCAGACGGAGCATGTACTAGCCTTCATCCTCCCAGCCGGAAGCTGTCGTGATAGAGCTAGCTAGTGAAAGAAAATGGAGAAACAACTTAAAACTATTTTGCAGGCCAGATAATTTCAGTACTTGGGTATTTGTTAGTTATGTTATTATTTGTTACTCCTTTGTATTTACTGTATGAAGCTCTATATAACATAGTTATAATGGTTTCTCCATCTTGTGTAGTGTAATATATGTTCAAATCATGAGCCATTTGTGATTCAGTCAAAAACCCAGATAACTTAGAAATATGATGGAAATGTGTTAGTTTATAATGGCAACACTCTAAAATGTTTCAGGTGGTTAAACTTAGAAAGGGAACTCACATGCTGCCTTGAAAACATGAGTAAACCCAACTTGAAGACAAGTTTCAACTCATAACGTTACATTTTACAAGTCAAGGCAATGGATTACTTTAAGTTTAATTTTATATATATATTATAAAATTTAAAAAGTTAAAGAGTTAAAGAGAAGAAATACAGTGCCCTCCATTAATATTGGCACCCTTGGTAAATATGAGTATAGAAGGCTGTGAAAATTTGTCTTTATTGTTTAACCTTTTGATAGATACAATTTTTCATAGATTTCTTTGCTCATATTTACCAAGGTTGCCAATATTAATAGAGGGCACTGTAAGTTCACATAAGTTAATGGGGGTATCCTGATTTACAGTGAACTATTTTTTAAAGACAAGCCAGACACAAGTCTTCTGATATGTGCTTGTGTAAAATATTTTACAACAAATCAAATTGCTTAAAAAGCCATTGACAAGCAGAATGGAAAACACAAAGGTAACAGGTTAGGGGCTAAGGTAAGTCAGATACACCGGGAGAACTACCTACAACCCTTATTTTACCTTTTTTATTTTAAATCTCCTTTTTTTATTTACACAAAATATGTCTACACAGGCTGTTTTGGTTGCTGGTGCCCCTGGTGTTTGATGTGTACTACCAGCCAAGAGTTTGGAGAATGCCTTTGTCTCCCTCTGCTGGATCTGTGCTTCGGGGCCATCATACCACCCGCTAGCTATTCTGTAAGAAGTGCCATGAGAGAGAGATATCGCATCCAGGTACATGATGTTCTGAGCTGCACTATGGCTAGACTATAGCTCCAAATCCATATGCACCCAAATTCAAATATGCCAAAGAATAGCACTGAGTTGTATGCTTTTTAGATTGTTGGACTGATGTTATCTACTGTGGACTTATCTCCTACAAGGGCACAATGTGTGATGACTGTTGCGTGGTGACCTGCTGTGGAATCTGCTCATGGTGTCAGGTGGCCAGAGAGCTGAAGCTCCGCAGACAGCCCCAGGTGTTTGTGAACCCGCCGGTGAACGTGACCTACCAAGCACCAGCGAACGCATCCTACCAGCCGATGGTGAATCCGTCCTACCAGCAGCCCTCTGTGAATCCGGACTACCAGCGACTGCAGCCTAATAACCCTCCTGTGTACGCCCAGCCTTCCAAGTCAGCTGACCCTCATGGCGCAGGACTGTATCCGGCTGTATAAGCTACATATAATCTATAGAATTCTATAAAAAGTCTATTTTATGTAGAATCTTTTTCCTGCATTTGTATAGTTTCGATTGCAGTTTGTTATGTATGTTTGAAAGAATATATTAACAAGTATACAAAGTCTATTTTTGAGTTAAAACTGTTCCTTTTTTCTTCTGAGGCATTATTAAAACATAATACCTCACAGTATTAATTATGCAGCACTGTCAGTTTTTTTTTTATTCTTTGACTATGTGTCAGCCTTCTAATTCAAAACATTTGGAGGCTTTAGCACAAATTAAAATATGGTGTTTAGTCTAGGTTTTTTAACTTACATAGCCACTTGTTGATGTTATAGCAGTGATATCCTGTGACAATAATAGATAATATGAGATATTATAGATATATAATGAGACAGTAATAGCTGAAACCTTCAATATACCGTAGATTAGTGGCTAAAAACAAATAAGTAAATAAAGCACGTGTTTCCCAGAACAGAAAATCATTCACAACATCGAACTCATTACTCATACGCAATCAGTGTCTGTCAAATCACCAGGGCAGTGTTGGGAAATAATGTGTAATTGCTATGTGTCTGAGTATGCCTTTGAAGCTGTGCTTTGTGGTGTTGATTTCCTGGAGATTAATGCTATCTTAGCTTTACCGGTTTATATTCCCCTATGATCGTTCATCCAGGAACTTTCACAATAAGGTCTACTGATATCTCCACACCAGCCAGTGGTCTGGCACCATGTTAATTATAGATCAGTAGCGTATGAGGGTCTACAAGTGAGCAGGAAGTTAAGAAGTCTTTCTGATTCTACATGCATTCTGGAGCCTGCACTGAGGCTACAAACCTACATACGCCTGTGTAGTGGCTTGCAGCCGCATGCCAAAACCTGTAAACACATCTCTTCATTAATATGCTAATAAAAACATACACATTAAACACCACATTAACTGGCAGCCATGAGGGCTCACAGATATGCAATTTTTTATTTTTGCAAAGGTTTCCTGCGATGGACTGGTGTCCCATACAGACTGTGTTCGGGCCAGTGTTCCCAGGATAGGGTCCACATCCACTTTCACCCTGACCAGGATGAAGCTCTTACTGAAGTAGAATGAATGAATGAATGATAAATATATCCACCTTAAAATTTATTGTAGCTTATTAAATATTGGGACCTCTTTTACATACAAACTATTAAACTATTAGGTACATTATTTAATATACTATAAATAATACTTTAGCCATTAATTGGAGCCTTTCCACCCATAGAACCCCTTTTTATTAAAATTGTCATTATATTTAAGTTGATATTATTTAGAGACATAACAACCTTTAAACTAGTAGATTAAAAGTTTTGAAAAATATCATGGACCGCCTGGTTATGCTGGATACGGACTCTGGGGACTCTGAGAACCATGGCTCTAGAATATATTATAACATCGTTCTCTATTTTACAGATTTCCAGAACAAATTGCCATCTAGAGCTTTGTTCACAATCTGGAATCATCCAAAATTGTTCATATTCATAGATTCTTACAGGTTCTTATAAATTATAGCAATACAGTGGCTAGTACTACA
Organism: Stegophilus panzeri; assembly: GCA_024331685.1. Classification (NCBI taxonomy): domain Eukaryota; kingdom Metazoa; phylum Chordata; class Actinopteri; order Siluriformes; family Trichomycteridae; genus Stegophilus; species Stegophilus panzeri. The sequence goes on along the minus strand of JANDJT010000206.1, from coordinate 19,497,429 downwards.
AATTATGAATCATACATCTATATACAGGGTATCCCAAAACCCTCCATACATACAGTAGGGGACTATGTATGCCAGCACCACGTCGGTTGTGCCTTTGTCAGTGGATGTTTGTGGACGTTCACTTCTCCGTTGGTGCACAACACTTCCAGTCTTTTTGAATTTGTTACTAAGTTTAGCAACAGCGGGAGGCAGTGGTGGCTTGGTGGTTAAGGCTCTGGGTTGCTCTGGTGATCAGAAGGTCGGGGGTTCAAGCCCTGGCAAGAGGTAGAAGTGTATTCACTGTGACACGCCTAGCAAAGCTTCATCTATTATCAAAAACATGAACACAGGAAGACAATAGTATGAGATAATAAACTCTTTTAGACCTGAATGCAATTTTTCTGTCTTGATAGCTGTTTGTGCTCAATTCTCCTTACCGTACACCTGATCTAACTGTGTGCAAGTTCACCCTTTATTTAACAGTGGCAGTCATGGTGATACGCAGGTGTTTGAATTGCCTAGAAACCAGAAACTATCGTTAAATCTACAATGGGAAATACTTATACCATTGGACAACTGTAATAGAACTGATGACAATACTTAAACCTAAAATTTGCCAGGTAATCTTATACGGCCTGCAAGTTTTGGTCCTTTGTAATGTTATTATAATGTTGGGTTTTTTTGTTTTGTTTTATTAATGTTTAATTAATGTGGCATGTTTACGATTTATTCATTCATCTCCAGTTATCCACTTTATCCTGATCCGGCTGTGGTGGATATACTGTAACACTGAACGCGAAGTGGGAATGCACCCTGGATCTACATCTAGGTGCAATATAAAGTCGCCAATAAGTTTTTTGGAAGTGGGAGAAAACTGGATAACACAGAGAGAACACCATGATATCTTTCATTTAGTTATTTATTTTGATTAGTTTCAACAGGTACAGAGTTTCGTAGACACACAACCTTGTAACCATTTGTGTACATAGAACCCATTTATTTAAAAATAGATTTCAGTTGTTTTTACTAGAGATGATTATCACATTATACATAGTTTCTCACTGAATTCATTTCTGTTCACAAAACATTTGATAATTTTAGTTTCAGTTTACTATAACCCTGGTTGACTCTGCTATGACAAATTCTGGTGTCACTCAGTGAAATAGGTGAATTCCCCTCAGTGATTCAACTTCACCATGAGCTCAACTCTTTCAGCTTATAATACACCTTCAACTTAACTGACTTTATGAATCCTTTTCCCATCAGTGCCCACCTATGCTGATAAGATAAGAGTTATGTCATGTAATTTTATGGCCCTGTGCAAGTAAACCTGCTGGACAGGTTTTTTTTGTTGTTGTTCTTATGTGTATTGAGCTTTGGGGGATGGGGATTGATCCTGAGCTCAGGTCTGTGTGGAGTTTCATATGTTCTCCCAATGGATCTCCTGCAAGTTCTCAGGTATCTTCCCATCTCCCAAAAACATTTCAGTAAGTGAATTGGTGACTCTAAAATTGCCCCATGTGTGAACAAGTGGGTGAATGTGTGTGTATGGCGCCTATCAATGGTCCCATACAGGTCGTATTTCTTACCCAGTCTTCCAGGAATTGGCTCCAGATCTACTGTAACCCTGACCAGGATAAAGCAGTTACTGAATATGATGATAATATAGCATTACGTAGTTTGTGTGTCTCCTTCAAAAGTACAAAAAACAAACACTGAAATCTGATTTTTATTTTTAACCTTTTGCCTTTTCATTGGTTTAGCAGCTGATTCTGGATCTTAAAGGGCTCTCCTACAAATTATCAAAAGACATTTTAATTTAATTCATCAACCAGATATGTCTTCTAGCTTCTGCACTGCACCACTTCATATGACTGGGTGTCTGACTAGGAGCTTCCTGTTGCAGTTTTCTGAGAAACAGCCCAGGGCAGTGTCAGCTTTTTTTGTTGTTCTCACAGTGCTATAGCTAGTTAATGATAAGACAGGAGCCTTGATGACCCAGACATGACCTAATGTTTACTTCAAATCCAATTCAAGTCTATTATCATTCAGTGTAATCTGTACTGAAAGAATGTGTTGAATACTTGACATATTTGTGAAAACACTGTTTACCCTTTCTTTCACAGTAGTTCATAGAATATGTTCATTGGAATTACTGTACAACAAGAACAAGTTATCTCGTTTCATTTCATTTTTTAAATATTTTTGAATAAATTTTTGAATACTCCAGCAAGTTTACAAGATTGCTTTTATTTGTTTAAAACAGAATTATGGTTAAAAAAAAAAAAGATATGTTAATAATAATAATAATAATAATAATAATAATAATAATAATAATAATGCTTCTTTAACTAATTCACATTTTTTAAAAGGATGGCATGCTATCGTATACTTTACCATGGCCTGTGTAACACTATATATGTACATACTAAATAAATGCATGGTAGTTAGTCTTAATGATAGTCTTAGATAAATAATAATGTGCAGTTAAGTGTTTATGACAATTTTACATAGAGAGAGAAGCTAAACATCTGCCTCAGTGGCATTTAGCAAAAAATATAGTAAACAAGTCAGAAATGCTACTCAGAATATTGTTCAACTATTTGTCAACAATTTACAAAAAGTATTTAAGCAACAGAATCAAAAGATAGAGTTCAGGCAAGAAAAAAAAACATGACAAGAACGACAGAACAGAACCAAAAATCTGTAACTGTGAACATGTCTGTCCTCACACACAATGAAATGAGGAAATGTCATGTGCTAAATCAGCAGCCTCGTCCCCATCCTTGCACTAAAAATAACCCCTCGGCTCATCTTTGGATCCCTAAAAATGTTCTCTTGGCTGCTACATATACAGTGTCTCATCACTTTCCAGTGGCTCTGGACTCATTGGTAGTCCATTCTGACAGTTTCTCACACCTGTATCCATCACTGCTATCCTGCACGGCACATCTATACCCATTTCCCTTGACGGGGAAACATTCAGCTTTTCAAACAAAACTTCAAATCGGTCCTGTGCCTCACCAGGCTCTTGCCAAATCAGCAACTCATACTTGCTAAATCTGAGCAGGGCCTTTTCCTGCAGATCAGCCCGCTCCAAATGGTCCAGTTCATACCCGTTTACCATAACCTTGCTTTTCTGGCTCATGTTCTGCACAGTGAAGTGTAGGTTTGGGCTACCAGCCTTGCGATACACCTGGATGGAGAGCTGCTTTCGGGAGACACGGGTGTCATTCAGCACAAACAAGCACGACTGTCCATCTCGGCCCAGCCTGATGGGATCTTCGGCGCTGATCTTGTAAGGTTCTTTCATGCGCAGAAAGCTGTACAGAGGTTGCGTGGACTGGTCTGGATGATACAGCTGAATGTGGAGACAGGTGAGGCTTTCCTCCGTCACCATGGTTTGAGACACAGCCAGCATTGTTCTGGGTGATCTCAGACTTCTCTTTAGAATGTTAACTACAGGACAGAAACCAAAGTAAAACCATTTTAACACAGGTAAGTATGCTTCACAAGCTAAACAACATCATAGTGGGTGTACAGTTAAATTAAAAAAGAGTAGTTATGAATTGTTATAACTACATACATAAGTTAAATAAATAAGTGCTGCTTTTGCTATTATTGTTTTGGATTAGCCTACCTTTTAACACCAAAGCACGATCTTAAACACGTCCTGCTTCTGTCTTCTGCTTTGGAGTGAAACACTCTTCGACTGTGTACCACACTGCTCATCTTCAAACTAACGGAGCTCTGCTGTTTTCAGAGACACACACACACACACGGGGCGGAAACAGAAGGTGATTGCGTCAGCTCCTATAGAAGAACTGCTCCACGTGACATGGAAAGTCCAGTGTTGCGCAATAGCCTTCTTTTAAATAATTTCGATTTGAAATAAACTACTATATAATGAAATTTATTCCAGATATGTGACACTCAGTGTTGCAATCACGGATTTAAAACTTGTAAGGTTGTAGAATTATTTTTTTTTGTGCCCAAACACACAATACTGTAATATATAAGACCCAGATAGAAAATAAATCATGGTCACGTGCCGGTGTTTGTCCTGCCTTAGCGCGCACTTAAAGAAGCTCTTCTCAAAACATTACAGCAGTATTTATTATTTTGTCTACTTTATTACTGTGACCTT
>JANDJT010000206.1:19449926-19486798 GCA_024331685.1 Stegophilus panzeri | reverse complement strand
AAATATATATCCATTGCTCTGCTTTTGTTCCGAAACTCTCATTATTTTGTCTTAGCTCATCTCAAACAGACCCTGAACATCTGAATTGCACAGAGACATATCTGGAGATTCTGTCTGCACTTAACCTTCCCTTAGCTCCAACAGGCCAAACTCGCCCAGATGTCTGTGTTGGACTCTCCTTGTAGGTGGATCAACAACTTTCTTCTCTTAGCACTGGAGTACTCTCAGGAAAATCTCCCTTTGGATGTACTTTCTGAGGCAATTGAAAGTGTACCATCTACCACAATCAGTGTTGTTCTCGTGCTTGTTCAGCCTATCCACCACACAGGACAAGGCCTGGCTACAGAGCATCATCCGAGAGAATAATTGGCTGTAATGTGACCATCCTCCTGAACCTGTCTGTCTCCAAGATTAGGAAACAAACAAGAAGTGCTGATTGTCTTTACCCAGGCAAGACAACTGCCCAAGCAACCCTTTCTGGAAAAGAACACAGGGCATTTAGAACCAAGACTACCACATACTGGGACAGCGTCTTCCCCCAAGCGGTATATACTGTATCAGTCTGGACGGTTCTGACTTTTAAAATTATGATAGTAGACTACATGCTTGCATATGATGCTGTGTACTGTGTAGATGTATTCTATTTTATTTCCAGATTATAGGCCAAATAAATAAGGAAATAGTTAAAGGGTGTGTATTTATTTTCTTTCAACTGTTTATACAAAACAACACAGCGTGAGCTCCACATATAAACACAGTGTACTGCCATGGTGTTTAACTAAAGGAAGTTTTGCATTTAGGTGATTTAAATGATCAGATGTTAAATTATCTTCTAGATGAGAAGCATATAGAAACAGTTTTTGGTGTTACGTGTCAGACATGAGTTTTCAAACCACTTTGATGCTGATTTAAATCATTTCAGTTTCATAGAAACCTGGAGGTCATACTAACAGATGTATTGTTGATTGAATCTACATGCTTTTTGTAGATTGTTTATGTAAATAAGCTGAAAACATTGGGTCTCATGATCAAACCTGGTTGAATTCCTGTTTTAGTCTGAACGGAATAAAAAAAAACTATTAATGTTGGTATGATAAAGAATGGAGAGTTTGTTCAAGGAAAAAACAGTAGTATATTTAGAATGATAGCCAAATGCAAATAACAACTGGGTTTAAAATAATTGAGTAGGCACCAATTTTAAGGAAGAAGCCTTTATTTGTAACGTATACATTACAGCACAGTGAAATTCTTTTTTTTTTTTTTCCTGCATATCCCAGCTTGTTATGAAGCTGGGGTCAGAGTGCACAGTCAGCCATGATATAGTGCCCCTGGAGCAGATAGGATTAAGGGCCTTGCTCAAGGGTCCAACAGTGACATCTTGGCAGTGCTGGGGCTTGAACCCCCAACCTTCTGATCATTAACCCAGTAACCCAGAGACTTAACTGCTGAACCACTGCTGCTCAATTCCACAATACTTTTGATGAAACAGGAAAAATGTTGATTGGCCTTCTCTAAAAATTATATTGAAAATATACAGACATTGGAAAAGACAGACCACCTTGCCTTGGGGGTTTACTGTATTGAGTGTGCACTTTTGTGCCCACTTCCTCAGTTATAAATCCAGCTTCACAACTGTACATAATAAAAATGCAGCGAGATTGTCTATGAAAGATCAGTATGAGTTATGAGAATAATTCTAAAAATAAGAGGGTATGACCTTGTGGCTAGAAAAAGACAACACAATTCAAGAATTATTTCCCTAGCTCTCCTCCTCACAGTGACTATGTTTACATGGACAGCAATAATCTAATTTTTGACCTTATTCTGAAAAAGACAATATTATGATTAAGGTGTTTACATGAGTTGCTTCTAGAATATTCCTTTCCTGTTCCCGTTTTACGTTATAGCACATAGAGAGATTAACGGCACACGTCATTACGTCCCCACGCCACGCCGTCCGACGTTCCCTCCAGAATTTCACATATCGACATACAGTTTGTCTTCGTTATGGTACCGTATACAGTTTTGTGTGTTTCATTTTTAATTTTACAAAAGCGTCAAGTGCAGTTAATTATTTGTCATGCTATACGTGCAAATAGACGACTGCTTGAAGCCGTGGGCTGCGCATACTTATGCGATTTCGGACGCAGCCGGGCTCTCTTGTTTGCCATCAAACACTTGAGTGCACTGCAGTGTGTGTATGTGTCCTGTAGCAAAAAGCGGCGTGATTAATAGTGTTAATAGTGTGATTAAGGTGTGTACATGTTTACATGGTAGTTTCTTAATCAGATTATTGTCTTAATCGGGTTAATATCGGAATATTGTTGTCCATGTAAACGTACTGACTGTCTCATTTAAACCCGCTAGAAGGAGCGCATCCTTGCGGTATATTCAAGTTACGTCCAAGAACACATACTACTGTACTCATTAGTACGGTACCGCCTGTGATACGTACTATTTTATAAACGATATAGTACAGAAGTATGCGTTTTGGACGTAGCCTCACGCTGATTGGCTGAGCGTGTGAGCGGGCGGGGCTAAAACCAGCAGATTTAAGACGACAACTGTTCCTGTTTTCTCTCATTGTGGCGTGGGGGAAGTGGTAAGTTGTTACTAAGCCACTACTCGCAATAATTGTTGTTAATAATAGTATTAATACAACTTTTGTACTATGAAATGCTGTTTCTTAAGATATTTATTCGAAATTTCCGCGTGTTTGTATATTTAGTCTCCTTAAGTTTGTTTTGAGCCTCAGCTAATCTGTTTCTAGTTTGCTGTGTTAACTTTCGATATCGCTGCGTTTGCAAATATCGCTGATAGTGTTATCTGAAGCTAGTGCTAAAACTCGTTTCAGTGAAACCGAACTAGAAGTTATCTAACCCGTTTAATTGAAAAGCCGCTTTCAACATATCCGTAATAAAGTTGATCAGTTTAGCAATTTGAGGCAGTCCGTGTTTCTCCTTTAGCTAGCTTCAGAGCTAAAGCGGGCGCCATTTTAAGTCGCTGCCTCGCGCCTTTCCGCCATTCATTGTACGCTACCAACCGTGTAACGAGGCTTTAAAGCCGCGACCTTAAATCTTATACATATAACGTAAATAATGCCATAGCTATCTTGTAAATGTTTTCTTGCCTGTTGCGTTCTTGAATGTTTCTATAACGCGGTCGACATTTATTGTGAAATGGTATATCCCATTGGCGGACTTAGCATTAGCACGCTAGCCAGGTGAAAAAGGCTATCGTAATCCTGCATCAAGTCGGATTAATAAGAGTTTAGTCCGTCGTGTCTAGAATGTGCTCTTATGTTTTTGTTTTGTTTGTTTGTTGTTTTTTTTTTTTAATAAATACTTGTTTTGGGTACACCTGGTTTATATCCTACACCGCCATGTTGTATAGAGAACTAACCGGCTGGTGTAGTAAACGTGCCTTCAGAGAGCAGGTACGCTTAGCGGCCTAGTGCTCTTGTTATATACGTTTAACTTCAGACCTAACATGAATCTGTACATTTCAAATGAACAGTTGATTATTTAGTCATATGAATAGAGATGGAAGGTTTTTATTCTTCACCCGTTTTCTCTTCAAGTTAAGAATGATTGTTTTGCATATCTGATCAACCCTATCCATTTGTCACAGTGTGTTTCAGGCTCTGCTTTCTGTTCACCCAAACAATGGTGAAGATCTTCGTTGGGAACCTGCCACCCCAGGCAGAGAGCGATGAAATCAAAGGTCTGTTTGCTCAGTATGGCACTGTCACAGAGTGTGCCATCATCAAGAACTTTGCCTTCGTTCATATGGATGATCGCAAGAATGCCACAAAGGCCATACGCAACCTCCATTTGTACAAGCTACATGGCACTCCCATTAATGTTGAGGCCAGCCACGGCAAAAACCAGGGCCCGGTCAAGCTGCACGTGGCCAATGTTGAGAAAGGTGCAGAGGATGAGCTCAGAGCTCTGTTCGAAGATTATGGGACAGTAACAGAGTGTTCCATTATTAAAAACTTCGCGTTTATACACATGAACAACTCTGATGAGGCCATGGATGCCATTAAGGGTTTGGACAACTCTGATTTCCAAGGTAGGTAATTCTCAGCACTTGAGATTGTATTGAGTTTGTGTGCACGTGATGAGCCTATTGATGCGTTATTGATGTTTTTGTAATAGCCTGTTTTCTTTATTTCCCAGGCAAAAGGATTCATGTCCAGATCTCCAAAAGCCGACCGCGAGATGAGGATGGTTACGGTCCTCCAGAGAGAGGTGGCTATTGGCCACCCCGTTTCCCTGGTGACCACCCACAGCCAGGCCCTCCTGGTTTTGGCAGAGGCCGCTTTGGTCCTCCTGGTTACCCCCCTGCCGTACCTCCACCCCCACCCCCTCCACCCAGACGCCCCCCCTTTCCTGGGGGTGGCTACGGTGGTGGTGATCGTGAGGGCAATGGGGTAGTGGATTATTATGAGAAATTTCGTGCCCGTCCTTATGGTATGCCCTCATATGAGGATCGCCGTATGGGTGGCATCCCACCACCCCCGCCACCCCCTTCAGGCATGATGAGAGAGCGCATGCCCCCTTCCAATATCGACCCCTACGATCGACGCCCCCTCCCACCCCCGCCGTCTTCGTTTTTCCGCGACCGTAGCCCCATCGGAAGGGCACCGCCAGCCCCTCCAGCCTCTGCTGGAAACGGCTATTCATATGAGCGCTCCCGTCTCTCGCCTCTTTCCATGTCTCGGAACCCAATGTACAATGCGCCTCGTTCCAGGGACCCCTACACTGAAAGGGTGCCTCCGCCACCACCTCCGCGCTATACATACTAAAGTGAATCTCTGCACTTGTGTACCTAAGGTGAGGCCTAAGGGGCTTAAAAGTGTTTTCCTAAAGCAAGATCCAGTCTTTCACTTAAATCTGCGTTGCGTGCTGTTGATTGATGCGTAACGTGAGGGGAATGCATAATATACAGCTGTATCAGCTAATATGATTAAGGCTAAAGTGAACTAACCATGTGGTCTAGCTAAGGCGCGTAAAAGTAAACAAACTTTGCGAAAAGGCATTTTGTATAATTTAAAAAAGGCACAGTGGGCTTGATCAGTGCAGTATCAAATGGTTCTCCTAGGCACTTGACTCATGTGGTTTGCTCTCTTTTCAGGTGTAATTTATTCGACAAGATCGTCGTCGTTGCCTCCAGGTGCACATGACGCGATTCGCCCCTCGTCTGACGGAGCGCGTTTCGTTTGCCTGCGCCTCGCTTATCAGAAGAGTTCTAGTGCGGACTTCACGCTTTAAACTTAAATGATTTTTACCCGACTCAATTTCGTCCTCTTGCTTAAATTGTAATAATTTGCTTATTCTGTTCGGCTTGTTTTTTTACTGTATAGAGTTCAGTAGGTTATTGGACTGAAAGCATCAAGCAGACAAGCTAAAAGTTTTAGATCTTGTCAAGCCGATAACTCTTAAAGCTGTTATTTGTTCAAAATTGTGTACATTTTGTAATTTTTTTTCTTTTGTGAGATCAAAACGTTTTTTTTTTTTTTATTTGAAACCCATCCCTTTTATTTTTAATTTTTTGGTTTTTTTGTTTCTTCAACCCTGTAAAAACGTCTGAACAGTGCCACGTCTTTAGAATTAATGGGTACACATGTGCGCCTTGCGATCTAAACATCTAATAGATCAGCAATAATTGCGACTACTGTTCAATTGAGGTTTTTCCTTTTAGATTGACATTTAGTCAGAATGGCATCCCCTCTAATACGATGTACTCTTTTAGGGATCGTTTCTTTTTTAAATAAAAAGTCTCACACTAATGCGTCGATTTGTTTTATCTTTTTGTCTTCCCTTTGAAACATCACTTAATTAAAAATAATCCAGTGTGTCAGTTTAACGAAAAACGCGTCACTTGAGCGTGCGTGAGGGAGGTGCAACGCTGTTGGAACTTCCTACTAGCTGTCTCTTAGTAATGCAGAATATTGCCATGTCCACTGCAATAGATCATTTGACACCTTAAGCGATGCTCGCTATTAGATTGTGCCCCTCGTATCCCCCTCTAACTCTAAACCACCTGTTCCCACATGCCTAACAGCTATATCTAACATCCTCTCTTCTGAATGCTGTGAGCCTGAATTGCCCATTGACAAAGTTTTAAGCACTTTAAAACACAATCAGCCCTTCACTTTTTTTAAACTGCTTGCCAGTTGACTGACACAAACTCAGGTAAGTTGATTGTGGTGTTTTAATGATGTTGCATGTCTTTTTAAGTTGCAAGTGGAGGAAGAAAAGCAATAAAGGCTGTTTGATAACTGGCATTTTCAGGAAACTTAAGTTAAAGGTAGATATTTTGCTACAAGTTCTTTTTCCAAAAAGTTTTCACTGGGAAAGGGTGGGTTTAGCTTGGTTTTTAAACCATATACATATAAAAGTATAAACTCAAGCTGCCTAGTAATGGGTTTGGAAACCTGAGTATGAGGGTGTACTTAGATAATTCATATGTGAACATGCCAAAACTAGAAAAGCTGGCTGGTCAGGTAATGCTTCCTCAGGGCTGGACTTTATGTAGTACAGGCAAGCATCCAGGGGAATAAAAAAAGGGGCTGTTCCAGGTCATGCCCTGCATGGGTTTATATTTTTTCTATGGGATTGTTACTTAGGTGTGGGGTGTTGTGAACATTTTGTAAATGTTTCTTTTAGAACTGTTTGATACCTTAATGCATGCAGGTTAACTATATTGGAATAACATTTTCAGACAAGCTGCCTTTCATGAAATTGCACAATAAAAAAATTATTTTGACAAAAGTTGTACTGTGGGTTTTTTTTGTTGTTTTTTTTTCCCCACCCACACTCTTTCCTGTACAGTTGTGAATGAATGCAAGAGACAGAAATACATCATTGCTAGCAATAATATTTAGCTTACATTAAAACGAGTTGATCTACACAGGAGTTTATTCATGACAATAACTGTCACACCAGTATTAACCTGATAAAGGACCAATTCATTTACGGCATTTAGCAGACGCCCTAATCTGGGCAGGTGATGGTTGAGAGCTTTGCTCCAGGGCCCAGCAGTGACGGCTGAGTGAGTTTTAGTGATGCTGGGATTTGAACTCAGGACCTTCTGAGCAGTAGTCCAGCGTCTTACCCCCTGAGCTACCCTCACCCGCTTCACACTGAAATAATACAAACAAATAAAGGATCCCTTGTAATTATGGGCGTAATTAATTACCGATTAGTTTCTCATAAGACGACGGCCGGTATACATGTAAGGTTTTGTTTTGATTTTTACCGACATTTTTCAACACCGGTGAAACGCTGTGTGGAGCTTTCCCCGTACCGGAAGTGCTTTGTCGACTTCCTGGCGACGCCATTTCGTGATTTATTCATTTGGCGGTTGCTTTCGTAGTTGTTTCTACGGTAAGAGGTGAATGTTTGAAACGAATGCTTATCTTATAAAAATGCAATTATTACTTGTTTCTTAGATTACATAAATCCATAGCAGAATATTTGCTCTTGTTTGCCCCTCTTTTTTTGTTTGTTGTTGCCTCCTGTTTTCGTTACGTCTCTCGGGGAGCTAACTCGGTTAGCTAGCTACCGCTAACTTTTATGGCCTCGTGTTGATAACACGGGTTTACGCGCACTGTACTAAATGGTTTACAAAAACAGAAACGCGCCCTGAGTGGCTGACGGGAACACACACACTGGTGTGTATTTACACACTGTTTAGTACATTCGTGGGCGGTTTTAACGGAGCTTTGGCTAACTTTACAGGCTTGCTAGCGACCTACTGACGGCCGGTTAGTTACAGACGTCCGCGTCGTCGCTCAAACTCTTATTCAGCAAGAGATTCAGACGTTTGAACACCGGATAAACACCCGATGCTGATTAAAAGCCGAGGTGACTGAACACTATCGACTGCAACATGGCATTAATAATACAGCTAGCACAACTCCATCGTTTTGGCTAGCTGGGCCATTAGCTCCTATACCGCTCCGTTTAACGCTTTCGGTAGTCGGTTGTGTGTGTGTTTTTTCCCTTGCCATTTCATCGTTAATCATACATGAGCGTTATGCCGCGGTTAAAAATAGTAAAGTTAAAAGGGCCGGTGAGTAACTCCGAGCTCATTAGACTCGCGTTAAAGTGATCTGTTAGTAAGCTAGCTAAACCATATCGCTCAACGAAACTTGTATAACGTGAATCTCGCAACTATACTTTCTACCCAGGAACAATAAATCGGCAGTAAAGATGGTTAAGATCTTTGTCGGCAACCTTTCTTCGAGTGCGACCAAAGAAGACCTGCGCAGTCTTTTCTCGCAATATGGCAAAGTTGCGGATTGCGACGTGCTGAGAAACTTTGGCTTTGTGCATATGGATTCCCAAAAGGAAGCCGAGGAGGCCGTGCGTAAACTTCACCACCACGAACTGCACGGGCAGGCCATGAATGTGGAGATGAGTCGAGGGAAGCCCAAAGGAACCACCAAACTGCACGTAGGCAACATTAGCAGTAGCTGCACTAATCAGGAGCTGCGCGACAAGTTTGAGGAGTATGGCCCTGTGGTTGAGTGCGACATTGTGAAGGACTATGCCTTCGTCCACATGGAGAGACGAGAAGATGCGATGGAGGCCATCAATGCGCTGGACAACGCTACCTTCCAAGGTGAACTCTCTCACAGAAAAACGAAGAAAGGCAGAGCTATTCAGAGTTTAAAGTTTTTCTTGATTTGTATTTCTAGTTGAGTAGGTGCATAATTCTTCCATCTATCTAAGAAGAAGCGATAGTGTTTTTTTTTGTTTGTTTGTTTGTTTGTTTTTACGGTTTCCGGGTGCCACGCTACTTTTTCCTAACCTTCTAACTAATTGATTAGAGTTTTGTTTGTCTACATTCTTGTAACGTTTCAGTGCGTAAGTAAATACATAGTCTAATCAAGAACTAGATGCATACAAGATCCCACAGTGAGTCAATGCGTTATGGGTTTTGTTCATGCTCTTGGATGTGATGGCAAAAGCGAAAGTTTATTTGACAATGTCTTGCGTGTCTTCTCTTCCTCTCATAAGGTAAGGTGATAAATGTACAACTGTCCACCAGTCGCCTCCGCACTGTGCCCGGCATGGGAGACATAACCGGCTGTTACGTCTGCGGAGAACCCGGTCACTGGTCCAAAGACTGCAGGCGCAGTCAGAACGGTAGCTTTGGCGGTGGTCACATGGGGGGAATCCGTGGTGCCAGGGGTTTCCCTAGAGCAGGTCCTGCTTTTGGCAGTGGAGGCCCTGCACCGTTCCCCAGCCGGAGCTATCCAGCAGCACTGCCCCCTGTCCCAACAGTGAGTCACACCCCCACCTACGGGATTTCACGAGAGTATGCTGGGGAAACTCGGTACCTCAGCAAACCGATGAGTGTCTTACCAGAGAGGGCCACCTCATATGAGCACTACGGCAGCATCGATTTCTATGAGAAGTATCGGGCTCGGCCGTTCGCTTCTAGCTATCTCGAGGATAGACGTTTCTCCATTCCCCCTCCTCCCCCTCTTTCTTCTTCCTCTCTCTCAAGGATGCGGTTGGCTCCTTCCAGCCTTGACCCTTATGACCGACGTGCTCTACCGCCACCGTCCTCCGCCACCGCGGCCTCGGTGTACTACTCGCGGGACCGTAGCCCGATCCGAAGAGTCGGCGCCGGCTCTGAGGGCTACTCGTATGAGCGCTCGCGTCTTTCCCCGGTTTCAAGGAGCAGCTCGTTCAGCGTGTCGCGGGCCAGGGACACCCCCACTGACCGGGCTCGGTATCAATACTAAGCCGCGCGCAATGCCAAGGTGAGCGAATGGGGGACGTGACTCAGCGTGGTTTTGTTCTGATCGCAAGGGTGTATTGCGATGCACATTTCACTGACAGTTTTTAAGAGCAAAGAAATATGATTATGTAACACGCCAAGTCTTTAAAGTCGTAAAGGGAAAGAATTTCTCTCGGGTTGTGTGGCTAAGTCTGAGTGGTGACTTGAGAAATGTATCTTCTAAATTTGTTTTGTCTTTCCAGGCGCTTTCAAACAGCAGGACTTTCTTTTAGCGGTCATTCCGTCAACCTTCCTCTGGTGAACAGAAATATTTCCAGAGACACGATTGGATTTGAAGGAAGCAGGACTGTGAAGACACACGCAGCCCATTATCATTTAGAGTCACGTTCAACTTCTGAATGGTTAACTTGATCAGACTTATTTAGAGCTATTAAGATAGACTTTTCTGCATTGCCCAGTGTGAATACTAAATTCTTATTACACATTTTTTGTTCAAGTCTTTGTAAGAATGTTCCTTGCATGTTTGCATTTCAGTTTTTGCAGATTTCTTCTACAATATTTTAAAGTTTTCCACACATACATCGCACACATCGTCGCTGTTTGCTCCTGACCTGATGTGATCTACCATTTAGTTACTTTGTGTGCGTGCTTTGTTTGGAGGTGCTAATACACTGCCAGTTTCAAGATTTATTTCATTTAGCAAGCATTGCATGTCATGTGATGACGATCTGTTTTAGTTCTTGATATCACTGTTTAAGTGGGGGTTTCCCCAAGCTTTATGGAGAAAATGAAACCCAAAGCAAACATTCCTATTACTTTCATTCTGTGACACTGAATTGTCACTTGCTTGATGCTTGTTCGTCTGTCATAATGCACACTCAATTAGGGAGCTGGAACAGTGGCAAATTGAGTTGCTCAAGTAACATCAAGATTCTGGATGCTTTTTATCCCTATGTGGGCTCGAGGGCGAGTTAGAGTTTATTAGATTCAAAGTAAAGTACATCAGTCATGAATTTGAAAGAGTAAAGAAAGGATTATTTTATCTCTACATGCACACGTGCTTTAAAGACAACTTGTTCCGTACAGACTATTGGCAACATGATATTTTGTAAGAGGCCAGGGCTAGATTATTTGATAAACTGGTACTTGTGCAGAGTTTGCCTTGTGGCAGTGTATGGTGAAAAGCTGAGGTAGGATTGTACATAATAGTAAAGTAAGATCGAGTAAATATAGAAATGTGCTGACCAGCAGTCACTCGGCACACCTGAGTGACTTCTGGTGTGAGTCATTTCTGTATGGGCGCCTTGGTAAGATCTGTGATGTTTATAAATTTGATTTCCCTCAAGAAGTCAGGTGTTTTTTGGTTTTTTTTTTTTGTATCTTCTTTTTTTTTTTTTTTTTTTTTAAATAAACCAATACTTTATGGTGGAAAAATGTGCTGTATTGTGCTTTGTTTTATGGTTCAAAACTAAACATATCGACCCTACCCCCTTAAACTAATATATTTTTATATCCAGTTCAGTGTTGACATTTTCCTGATCCTCCTGGCTACTCACTGCAAACTGATTTATTTTACTTTTTATTTTATTTACAATAAATGAGCTAAGGTGTGTCAGTGGGGTTGACCACATTTGGCTGATTTATTTAATCTAGACTCAGGTTTCCTTAGGAACACAATTCAGTTTTTTTGTAAGGTGAAATGACAATTTTTTTTTTTATTATTTTAAAATACAAATAGAGCAAAAACAAATGTGCATAATTGCTCAGTGCAAAGATTAAAAATATGCTTATTTTTGCTAAACTGGAAAAAAAAAGACATTACAATATACAGTATAAATCACTATACATTTATAGTCCTATATATTTAATAGTTCTCAAAGTCTGGAGAAAATAGACACTACCATTATCAAAGCTATATTATTATTTATTAAGCTCCCATAGGTGTGTTTTGTTTTTTTTTTGTTTTTTTTGTTTTTTAACATTGCATTGAAAGTATTTGATACTCTTAACCAGATTTATGCAGAAGTGCTCTGTAGTCTCCATCATAACTATCCTCAACCTATTACAAATAGGTCAAGGTGTAAGAAAACCTATCAAGCTAAAAGCTTGTTAGAAAGAAGTTAGAAATATTTGACTGGTCAGTTTAATCCTAAATCACAAGTAGGCCTGTTGGTGGAAATTTCAGGAATTAAAAAAAAAAGCTCCATGTCTCCACACTCTACATCAATACACTATCTGGCCAGAAGTTTGTGGGCATTAGTGAGGTCATGCACTGATGTTGGGCGAGGAGGCCTGGGGTGCAGTCAGCGTTCCTGTTCACCCCAATGGTGTTCAGTGAGGTGAAGTTCAGGGCTCTGTGCAGGACATTCCAGTTCTTCCACTTCAACCTTGACAAACCATGTCTTCATTGAAAGGGAAAGTAATACTACAGCATACAGAGACATCCTACACAACTGTGTGCTTCCAGCTTCGTGGAAACAGTTTGGGGAAGCAATGGTGTGGAAAGGAAGGCGTGTGATGGTCAGGTATCCACAAACCTTTGGTCATATAGTGCAGCTTAAAATGTCCACATTAACAAATAACGAGCCTGTGTATTTGAATAGATGGTTTATCGCTGAAAACGAATCTGCACTCAAAAGGTGTGTGAAAACGTATTTTGCAGTTAAAGGGGTCCCTGTGTAAAAAAAAAAAAAGTTTGTGAACCCTTACTTTACACTGCAGTGTGTTCAACATTACATTTGGTTTAGAGTTATTTTAATTCATGCCTCTAGTAATGAACGTGTTCTCGGTGTGTGCGCGTGCGCGTGTGTATGCATGTATGTGTATGTATGTGTGTGTGTGTGTGTGTGTGTGTGTGTCCTCGCCAGTTGAAGCCAGACCGGCGATTTCTCAAAAACTACTGTAAAGGTACGTCGCTAAATCAGTATATATATATATCACCTTTTAGAGTCTAGCTGATTACAGGAGTCAGGTGTTGACATGATTATTGATGATAAAGCACCGGTTTCGATATTTGTTAGCGCTGATGTCTGCCTCAGCTTTATATTAGCCTCGCTAGCTAGTTCACTTCATTTGAAATCCTCCAGTCGTACCTAGTGAACTGTTGGCTGGTGTATTTGTGGTGAGTGGAAGCAGATAATCAGGTAAGTAGATAATGAGTTGTATTTCCGTCGCTTAGACTTCTGCAGTTCTATGTATTATGTTTGCTTGGGCAGTTTTATGAATCTGGTGCTGCTTGTAAGCTAGCTCCGGTTTCTGCCTTCACGTTGCTCTATTGTTCTCCAACAGAAAAAGCCCAGCCGCTACATGCAGCATTTTTATATATATATATATATATATATATATATATATTAATACACACACACACACACACTCATTTAAGTGCCATTTCATTTAAGTGTCCAGTAATGTGTTTATGCCATGATGAATACTTCTGGTCTTGATGATGAACATCTGGTGGGGTTCTTATTAAAATGAGGATTAGGAACATTTAAGATCTTCTAAGCACCCTTTTTTTTTTTTTAGTTATTCTTAGTGTTATTAGAAAAAAAATATTTACCTGTTCGTGTTCCTGTTATTTTTACTTGTGTTTTTGCTTCACCATACAGGCCTGAGTTGTGACCTCAACGCACCAGAATGGTCAAAATCTTCGTAGGGAACCTTTCCCCAAACACAACTACAGACGAGCTTCGGTCCTTGTTCTCCCAGTATGGTAAAATATCTGAGTGCGACATCGTGAAGAACTTCGGCTTCGTCCACATGGAAAACAAAGCTGAGGCTGAGGAAGCCATTCGCAACCTTCACCATTATATGCTCAACGGTCTGGCCATGAATGTGGAGATGAGCCGAGGAAAACCCAAAGCCTCGACCAAGCTCCACGTAGGCAATATCAGTAGTAGTTGTACCAACCAAGAGCTGCGGGCCAAGTTTGAGGAGTTTGGCCCTGTGGTTGAGTGTGACATAGTAAAGGATTATGCCTTCGTCCACATGGAGCGGGTAGAGGATGCGATGGAGGCCATCCGAGGCCTAGACAACACGGCATTTCAAGGTGAACCAGTATATACAGCTAGATTGTCTGCCTGTACGTGGAAGGTGTTCCTGATCCAAAATTTGAAGCGTTTTAGATTGTCGTTTTAACACTTTGTACCGTTTTATAGCGTGAAGCAGGTGGGTAAGTACATGTACAATATCAGAGGCCATATGATCATTGAAATCTGAGTAAGTCCATATTTCAGTGGAGTACTGACCCCTTTTTCATCTTGTTCAAAAGTTAGCTGTAAAATAAATGTTTTTATGTGTAGTTGCATGCTTCCCAGAATCTCGAGGTATTTCATTGAGGTGTGTACTGAATAATTTTTACCCACTTATGATTAAGTCATTTTCAAAAGTCCATCCGAAATTGCATGGCCACATTTCAACCCAGTCTTAAATTCTGCATACAACCCAGATTTTCAGTTTGTTTGGCTAGGATTTATTAAGAAGCATCGTGGAAATTGTCTTCCGTCTTTCTTTTCCCTAAGGCAAACTGATGAGTGTGAAGCTTTCGACTAGCCGCCTGCGTACAGCGCCGGGAATGGGAGAGAGAACGGGTTGTTATCGGTGCGGGCAGGAAGGCCACTGGTCCAAAGAGTGCCCACTGGACCAGAACGGCTCCTATCGTGAGGGCCAGGGCTCAGAGGGATATGGTGCTCCCCGGTTCAGTACGAGTGGCGGCGGTGGTGGTCGCGGTTTCCAACAGGGCTTCAATGGCGAACCGAGCTTTGGCAGCAACTATGGGCCTGTGCAAGGCTTCTCCCGTGGTACTGGTTATGGGGGTCCTGGGTATGGCAGGGGCATGGGCATGGGCACAGGCATGGGAACGAGCACAAGCACGGGCACGGGCTATAATGGTGCGATGAGTTTCGGTGTTGCGGCGGGATACGGCATGGGCGCGACGTACGGCAGTGAGGCGGCATACAGCAGTGGCGTCAGCTACGGCAGCGCGGTGCCCGGGTTCCCTGCGCGGCGAGCGTCCTATGATGAACGGGATCCGTACGGGGTGGTGGACTACTACGAAAAGTATCGTGCGCGTCCCTATGGAGGCAATTATTTTGATGACAGACAAGCTGTCCCGCTTCCCGGCCCTCCCCCCCCCCCTGCGTCCTCGGCCATAAGCACTGAGCGCATGCCCTCGTCTAGCCTTGACCTCTATGAGCGAAACCCCCTTGCTCCTCCTCAGGCTCCGGGTTCTTCGTACTACGGCCGTGATAGGAGCCCAATTCGAAGGCTCCCCCTCGAGGTGGAAGGATACGCGTATGATCGTGCGCATGTCGCCCCCATCTCTTCGCTTCCTCGGAGCTCTGCGTTTGACATGCCGCGGGATCCTTACGCCGACCGGGCACGCTACGCGTATTAAGCTAACACCTGTGCGCGATTCATAAGTGTGCACAATACAGACTATACAGTACAGTGGATGTTGATACAGCTAGTGATGTTTTTTGGACGCGTGTCTAGCATTCTGTATTGAGTAGTAGTCATGCTATCGTGAAATATTCTGTGGTCGATTTTTGTTATTGTTTAAGCTTATTCAAACGGTGCAGTCATAATCCTAGCAGAAAATCCTTGATTGCTCTAATGATTAACTGGTTGTGTTGTGATGACTCTTTTTTTTTTGCAGGTGTTCTTCAATCATGCCTCCACAGACACAGTCATTCAGTCATCACTTTTAACCTTACAGTGAATACTATGGTGCTTGAGTGTGGTGGAGCAGATTAGGTGCTTTATTCTAATAGTTGTATTTCTTGTAGGTGTTATCAGAGTAGCATTTCATTAACATCTTCAGATTGGTTTCAGTTGCTTTTTTTTTTTTTTTTTTAATCTCCCAAGGAGATAAAACAATGCTTAGATCCATAATGAATCCTGCTCGAGTAATTGGGACAATTCCACATTTTGAATTCTGTAAGCTTTTACATGTTCGGCACATATGAATACGAATTAAGGAATAATATCTATAATCCTCAACTGGGTGGGGTTTTAATTCTTTTTGATGTTACATGGTTTTTTAATGTAGATGCGGACTAATCTACTTAAAAATGTTGTAATATGAAATCAAAATTGGAGCGAATCAATATGTAGTTTATAGAATAAATCAGCTGAAACCAGGTATATTGCAGATTTAGACCTGTAGATTTTGAACCGAACGAGTAAATATCAGCTTTGATCTGAAAAGTCAGATTAAAGAGCAGTCGTAAATTTCTTTGTGACTTTCTTTCTTTGTTGAAACTCGTTATGTGATTTGTTACTATAAAAAAAAAAAAAAAAAAAAGAAGAGGTTTGGTACTTGCTTAGAATTCAGTGATTATTTTTTAATACTGTTGGTTTTGTTATTTCCGTGAGGGAACAATCAGTTCACCTCCTGTGCTTCACAATTTTTCAGTATGAATATCCATCATGAAGGCCAGCTTCTACAGCACTTCATACAAATTGATACAAAATATAACTTTTCTGTTTGACTACTGTAAATGTTCTGACCCCTTTAGTAAATTTATAGATCTGTACTACATAAAATTAGACCACTACAAAGTGTATTCTTATGTTTTTAATTAACTGAACCAATTTCTTGTGTAATAAAATGATCCCAGTGGAAAGGTCATAGGCCGCAGTAGTAGTAGCAGCAGTTGCACCGGCGATAGGATTTATCCTTCTAATATTACAAGTTGTACTGCAATTTATTCCTTAATAAAGGCAATGTATGCAGACATGTGTCCTTGTGTTCTGTATATGCTTGTAGTTATAAAAAAACAAAACAAAAAAAAACAAAAAACACCTTTCACATTTTTATTTTATTAAACACTGCAACTGAATAAATAAAACTGAAATTGTAACAAAACAATGTATGTTCACCTAAAAGAGCCAACTTAATGATAAACATCACATCACAAATGATACATCACTATTAGTGATGTTGTAGTGTGTATCTGTGCTGGTATAAGTGTTACAGATGAACCAGCGTTCAGGTAAGAGTGCACCTAATGGTACCAACTGAGTGTACTGTATATACACTATACCTTAACACGCACCCTGTGACACCCAAGCACAGAGTCCTGTTTGAAATAATGATAATTACCTCTACACCCACATATATTAAATTAAACCATTAATCATTAATCTTCAGTAACTGCTTTATCCTAGTCAGGATCGCAGCGTACCTGGAGTCTATCCCAGGAACACTGGGCGCAGGGTGGGAATACATGCTGGAGGGGAACCAGTCCATGCCTCGGAACCATGCACACACAATCACACCTCCGGACAACTTAGTGTAGCCAATCCACCTACCTGCATGTTTTTGGCCGGTGGGAGGAAACTGTGTGGACATGAGGAGAACATGGGAAACTCTCGACCCTTTTAGTGACTTTATTTCTGTTTCCTTCATTATAACTCGCCTTTCATGACTACTCACTTATCATGGCTCCATTTTGTCTGCATTCTTGCTAGAAAGTATAGTATTCTGTAAATATGTAGAAGGTTAGTTTGTGGCCTGTTGTGTGCTGACATCTTGGATGGGTTGCCAACCCATCGCTGGGCAACATTCACACACTACGGACAATTTGGAAATGCCAATCAGCCTACAACGCTTGTCTCTGGACTGGGAGGAAACCGATGTACCCAGAGGAAACCATCTAAATAAGGGGAGAACATGCAAGCTCCTCGCACACAGGGTGGAGACGGGATTCAAACGCCCAATCCTGGAGGTGCAAGGCAACAGTTCTAACCATTAACCACCATGCTAACAGTAACTATTACCTTATAACTATTATTTTATCTTCTAACAAACCTATTCTATTATTCTATGTTTTCTAATTATTCTATTGTTATTATATGCTAAGTGTGTTTATAAAATCGTCCATCTTCATATACGCTTTTTTGTCATTAGATATGCCAATGATCATGATGAATTAATGAATGCAAATATGTAATCAAATATGATATGCACATATCAGAAAGTTGGAAAAACTGCAGTTATGACCACTGGATGAATTGAGAAGTTTATATGATGCTCAGGTGTCGCTCTAAAATAAACTGGAAAATTGTATTTATTGCAGGAAGTTTGACTGTGGCATGGAGTCTGGTGGTGACAAAATTATTTCCCCCGATCAGATCCAAATGGCTGAGCTTTTTTTCTTGGAGTTTTTAATCCACGTGTATCAACCGTGTATCACGTGTACTACCCCTGAAATCGCCCAGTCATTCCACGAACGAAACAGCACCTTATTCCCTACAAATGGCTGCTCAAAATTCCCTATGTGTTATAGCTTTTAAACCTGATGCACAAAATGCCAAACCTCCTCCTCCACTTCACTGTGTAGTGAACATGGCTCTCCTCCATGCGTGTTCAGCATGAGGTATTTTTGAGCCCTGGTTATTGAGCGTCGATTCATCCAACAGCGGTAAAATTAAATAAAGAATCAAGGCAGCACAACCCTACGGAATATCCATCCAATAAGATTTGAATACGTATTGATTGATGCCTATTTTGACCAATGAGAAGGCGTCTAGGTCGACCCTGAACGTTCTTTGTCCACCTTAACGGCGCCATCTTGGTCAACAATATCGTGACACAGGAAGGTTGTAAAGTATTCGGTGCGATCCAGTTTAATTTCGTGAAGACGTCAGTCTTATGATTTTATTTAAAAAAAAAAATTTAGTAGAAGAAACTCGACCGATTAGAGGAAAAATTAATACACCAGGAAATGGCAACGGGAGCAAACGCAACCCCGCTGGGGAAGCTGCACCCGAGTATCGGCGCTAAACGGGGCTTCGACTCGGGGCCCGGTGCTGGCTTAATGCCTCCGCCGGGGCCTCCGGCCTCTTTCCCGCTCCAAAACTTTCCACAGATGCCGGGTGCTGCTTTCCCAGGATTTCCCGGGGCTGCTGGTTCATTTCCAACCCCACCCATTGTCGGACCGCAGTCTCAGATCGGAGGTAAAGTATAATCTGCGTGGGATACTGTTTAATTAGCATTAGCTAATTTTGGGGAAGGTGCGCGCGCGTGGCTTCCGCTCCAGAACGTTCTAGAACTTCAGCTCGAAAGCGCGAGACACCAAAACTACTTTTGCACAAGTTTTTAAAAACCTCTTTAAAACCTCATAGTCGACTGTTCGAATTATTCGATAATTTACCGAGCCAAAGCCTGGTGTTTGTTCGCCGCGGCTCAGAGACTGCAGTGCAGCCCCACGCTGTAGCACCATGTTCACTTTCTGCACGTACAATTTCATAGAAATTACAAAGAGAATTTTCTTTAAAATCTGATTGGCCAGATATTTCAACAAGGACCCACCACTGTACCCTGTGCTTTGCTGATTCAAGGAGGAATGGTATTGTATACGCTGGTCCGAGTAAAGATTTAAAGGTGTACGTGCAGAGTTCGCCATTTTGTAATTGCGCAATATGTAACATGTACCTTGACGAAAGGAAAAAAAACAACAACAGAAACCCTCAAAGAACGTGTAATGGTTTTAATGGAAACTGTAATGGTCCATACTGGTAATTTGTTGCCTCCTGTTGGTGCCATTACTATCTAGTGGATACCATTTAAGGACCAGTAATGGTTTATCAACTAATGGTTTGTAATGGTATTTGTAGTGGAAACCATCAGACTTTCTGTGGTTTGTTTCCGTTTGTTTTTTTGTTTTTTTTCCCCAACAGGATGGTTATAAGCGGATGTGTCCCCGGTCCCGCCATGATTTTGCGATTTTTTGCGATCGCAGAAATTAACGTAAAATCAAGCAAATGCCGCAATATTCTGAGAAGCTTGCGATTTTTCGAAACTAACACAGATTTGGACCAAGACGTGTCATCACAACGCGCATTCAGCCAAAACCCTCTTCGATTCACATGCATCGAACATGAGTACAGCCAAACGGTTTACTCATTTACCCACAGACATCACTGCGAAAGACCGTGCAAAATAATTTTGTGCAAATACAATTTCGCCGATTCAAATAGTTTTCCGCAAAAGAAAACAAAGAACAAAAAAACTTCAAGTTGTGTTGCAAATTTTGAAAAAAAAATCCACAGCACAATAAAGCGTTTTTGGGCGCAACAGGTACAACAAAACTGAACACGACAGAAATCCCATACAAACTGGTGTCCCTGCAAGTCAGCTTTGTTTCTGTGCCTATAATGATGTATTTTTCCGATCTAAGTAATCAGTGTTGGACTGATCATTGCAGCCCTAGTTACTACATCGTATCTACTTAGTTATGCTAACTGATGTACACGATTTTATTGCTGTACTCAAAGGTTATTAAAGTGCTAGGTAGAAAACATCTTTACAGAGGCCTGTTTATTTTTATATTAGTGTGTTCTTGGTTAGGCACCCATTAGCCATTTTATCAGGTAAAACATTACCGATCGCAGCCTGTCTTTCATTATGAACAGTTTATCAGCAATTTTTTCCATCGATGGATTGGATTGAGGCTGCCATATGACCAGATAATGTTTGGTAGACTATTATTAGCACAACACCAGGACTTGAGTGGCAGGGAGTTTGGCACTGGAAAGAGAGTATCACCATTACTAGTGTTTTAAACGCATCTCGTTGAGAATCTTCAGAAACTGATCCTGATGAAAGTTTAGATATACAAGCGTGAAGTTGTACAATTATAACTTCATACCAGTTAGGCTGGTGTGGGTTAAAAAAAAAAAAAAAAAGTGGCCAATAAGTGTCTGCAGTAGCACACACTTGGTGGTGGTGTCTTTTCACTGATGAATGGGTTTACATACTACAGAAACTGATGGGATACAGTCAGCATCCTGTATCTCTATGATTTACCCGATCAAACGTACAAGGAGTGTTGGTACAATATGCGTCCACCACCAGTCTCTCAGTCCTTTCTCTAATTCTGATGTGTGCACGTTTGGTATGGTGCTGTTCATTGATACCCGAATACCCATCTCTGACAGATATGAGTCTGAAGAAGAGGAAAAAGAGTCGCTGGAGCAGCGAGACCCCCGATCAGAAGACCATTATCCCAGGAATGCCCACCGTCATCCCTCCCGGCCTTTCTCGTGAACAGGAGAGAGCTTATATAGGTAATTATGGTACTTGATTTCTCCTCTGAATGTCTGAGATTGATTAATCTGTCTTGTTGGTGGACACCCTGCAAAGTTTATACTCCCTCTCTACATCCCAACAGCTCCCTTTTCAGTTCATTTCTTTTCAATACGAGAAATTATGTGCCCATTGCTTCGTAACAATTTGCACATCATTCAGAGGACGTGGTTGTTGAACTGACTCCGCTACATGTTGTTCAGACATTAATGAACGTGCATGCCAGAACGCTGCTAGCGTAGTGAGATGCAGTCCAGCTCTACACGTTTGCAGTGTCGTTCTTTAATGTCTGGGCATATTTGATACACGAATACAGGGTTATGTTAAATCGGCCTCAAATTGTGGTAGAGATGTTTTCAAATCGCACAAACTGTGCACTGTGATTGAGTTATTTATAATATTGTCCCAGTAATATTACCCACAGTCTCTCTGATGTTGTGAGTTGTGATCATTGCTGCTCATGTTAACCATGGAAAAGGTTTTAACCGGAATCTGATTGGCTGCAGAGCAGGCAAAGCGGGGCTAACATGAATTGCAGTCATCTTCATCACCTGTGTGTGTGTGTGTGTGTGTGTGTGTGTGTGTGCGCGCTGTGTAATCAGTGTGGTGTCTCCATTTCTGTCAGTTGTATTCCAAACTGCATGTGACTAATCTTATACTCTGTCCCTTCACAAATATTTCCTCAATCCATTCCACCTAGGTCTGTTTAATTGCATGGGTTTTGCAGCGCAAACCTCTCTGGGCAGGTTAAATCATAATGGCCTAATTGTTATTCCAGGTTAATCTTGGTCAGTTTGATGATTTGTTTTACAAACATTGTTGGAAACAGTCTAAAATTCAATATGTGAAACAATAACTATGCAAATGCATTTAGTTAGATAAATGCATTGAGTTGGATAGATCTTGTTTCTGGTAAGTCACCACTAAAGTGGGCATGTTGATATTGGTACGAGTTAAAGACGAGTAATAAAATATAATAGTCGATCCCTCCTGAAGCCCACTTGTATTCCAGTGTTATAGAAATTGTTTAGATATCTTCACTTGTTGTTTTTGGCACCCGTATTTCTCGTTGTAGGCGAAACGCATCATGTACGCTGTATGCAAAACAGAACTTTCCGTCTCTACTGGCTTGTAGGTTAGCACATGCGCTCTATCAGTCATCGTCAATTTCCATTAATGACATCAGCAATGTTCACACAGCCTGAGACTTTATCCTCAGCCGAACTTTCTCCCTGTGCTTTTATTTATTTATTTATTTATTTTCTTCTTCTTCTTCTCGGTGACCACGCAAATCTGGTGCGTTCACAATAAAACAGTGAAATGTAAGTGTTGTGATGCAGCATGGATCACTAAACTTCTAGGAATGATTACTTGTCAGTTTTCAGAGAAACTACACTTTCCTCTGGCAGACTTCCTTTTTGTGGCACCACTTGTTGTTCAGAATAACCTGAAATCAGTGATTTTAAGCAGCAACAAAGCAAAGTTGTGTGAAACTGGATAGTAAAGACGTGTAAATAAGAGGGTGGTGGCATTCAGTGGAAGCCTGCCTCAGTGAACGTTTTCTCATTAAATGTTTTGTGAAATGATTGTGAAATTAAATTGAAACCCTTCCCACATTATGTAAATTTTAACTGTCCGTTTTTTTTCTTCAGTTGTGTTTAACATGTGTATATACTGCTTCTGCTGCGTGTCTAAGAAACGTTGCTTTCATTACAGGCTCCCTAGGAGCATAGGAGTTATGATTCCTAGTCCAAAGCTGTATGTCTGCTCTTTCCAGATATTAGGAAGGGTTTCAGAATGTTTTATAGCACTGAAAGTCTTATGCATCATGTTAATCATATTGTTTCTTTTTTACGACTTATAATCAGACTGTGCCACTGAGAAATGAAATGCTCTCTTTGTTTTGGGTGTTTTTTTCTGCTAACCACATTTTTCTCCATCCTTGTTTTTTGTTTTCTTTCCTAACCTGATTTCTTCCAGTCCAACTGCAGATCGAAGACCTGACTCGTAAACTGCGTACAGGAGACCTGGGAATCCCTGTTAATCCTGAGGACAGGTCGGAATAACCATTTAAACCCAACAACAGTAACACCTTCTTTACCTCTTTTTATCTGTCGTCAATTATGAAGCCAAATCTTAAAAGAAAATTGCTCTGTTTTATACAGACTATACATATAAGGAAAGTAATTCAGTCGTGTCTTTAGAAATGTAGCCATGGTAGTGTTTAAGCAGGTTCTAAATTTGGTAATCATCCAGGTATTATGTTAGGGGATATCATGTCTTTGCTTCTCCTGTATTTATTTATTTATTTATTTACTTACTTACTTATTAAGTTAACATGTAGCACTTTTAAAAACATCATTATACTGCTTGGCACTTTTATTATCAATGTATATGTGGTCAAAGTAGTTGGATTTTCCCCCCCCCCCCACTTTTCAGTTAACCATTTTATCTGGATAGGCAAAGGCATGATGAACGCTTGGCACTTAAGGGTAATTCTGCCCAAAAATCATTTTCGTATTTGTCAGTCTGTGACGTGCTGAGAAAATGGCATTTGACCAGATGAACACCTTCCAGTATATAGAATATTTTAATGCAAAAATTTTTCAACCACCAGACATGTATACTGGTTTAATAAGAAAACGCAGAAGTAATATTTCTCTATACTGGAAAGCAGTATCATATTAAATTGTCAGCAAGGCAAATATGAAAATGCTGGAGATGTTTTGCTGGCATTCACCTTTAAGCTAAGCGATTCATATTAAAGTAAAGGAAGCATTTCACATTTTGGCATCACAAGTGAACTAAATTCTTTACATTATCCTTTCTAGTCATTCACCCCTTCACATTAGAACTAGAAACTTGGCTAGCTTTTAATACGAATGGCTTAAATCCCATCAAATGTCTTTTTTTTTTTTTTTTTTTTTTTTTTTTTTTTCCTCCTTTCTTTCTTTCTTTAATTCTATTTCAAGCCCCCCCCCCTTAGTAGTTTAGTTCAAGTGAGTACAAATGGCAATTTAAGTTTATATTATCCTTAAAGTGCACCTATTATGGTTTTGAAACATGCCTCATTTTGTTTCATACAATAGGTTTACATGCATCCAAGGTCAAAACGCACTTTAATTTTCTCATGATTTACATTGCAGCATCACACCTCACCCCCCTGTGTCACAAACAACTCTTTCAATGATCCGTTTGAAAGGATTCACTCTAAACTCCTCCTTTCAGAGAGCATACCCTGCTCTGATTGGTCAGATGTGCCAGTCTTTTGTGATTGGTCTACCGCTTACAGCGCGTGTCGGAAAGGAAACACCCACTACCGTATCAGAGTTTCATCTCCGTAATGTTGGTTTTACCTTATCAGTTTGAGCCCGTGTCCGATAATGACATGTCGGAAGATCAACCCGAACCACCATCGCAAGTATGACAAGAACAGGACGTTTCTCAGTGGTAAGTTTATATGTAGTTTGGCAATAACATGAGTTAGCTGGTTAGCAGAGGCCTACAGCTGTGCACTGGCTTTACACGTATACAACACAAAACTACACATTTGGAACACTCGTTAGAAAATATATACATAATCAATCATACTTACAGGTTGTGATCCAGAGGTGCAAGATGGTCCAAATAAAGTGCGTACAGCCCCATCTTTAATGAATAATCGTTTTGCAAATGCAGCCTTGACTTCAGTTAGATTTGAGAAGCAGTCGTCAGTGAAATGGCGGGAACACAAACGAAGGTCGGAGTTGAACTGCTGTATCGTTTTAAAATGCATTCTAACCACTGACGCTTTACATCCTCATCCTTTGCGAGTCCATGCAAAGTGGTCTTGCTTTTGCAGCGCGGAAGACAACGTCTTCTAGACACGAACCTAACTCTTTTAGGACGCAACCTCAACTGTAATGTTTGAGAGTGGGTCAAAGTACATGATGTTCGCAAGCAGCCAGTGAAGACCAGAGGCGGAGTGTTTTTGTTACAAGCCTACGTATGTTAGTACAGGAAGTAAGTCTGGAATTACTGATGACTCGTTTCGGCCGTTTCAGAATCGGTTCCTTCTTCTCGGAATCAATATCTCCATTTGTCATGTGCTTTTGATTTTTGATACTTTGCACCTTTTTTTTTTTTTTTTTTTCTTTTTACATTCACAAAGAGCAGTATAACACACTACATGAAAGGTAATATCTGAAAAAGCATAATTGGTGCATGTTAACAACTTGCTGTTTAAAACGTTTATCAAGTTGTTTTTAGTTTTAGATATCTGTATATTTTGCATGCTTCCTTTACTTTAAATAATATAGGCAGAGTAACGTTATTCCAGATTTGAGATATATTCAGATATCATTATTAGCAAGAATTTCTATTTTATCTCTATAGTACAGAATCTCTATAGTACAGTAGATTTCTACATTTCTATAGGGTAGCAGAGTTTTTTTTTTTTTTTTAAATTAAATTCCAGTGTTTAATCATAGTTGTACTATTTGTACTAGATGATGTGACGGTTTACTGTGTTGCTTTTCATGCACAGAATTTGAGCTTAAAATTTGTCTTAATGGAGCACTTAATGTTGGTGGTGGGTGTCTAATATAATTTGCTTCATCAAACGTTTTAAACAAACAAACAAAAAAAAATCATTAAGGTTTTGGCTGATTCCCACCAGACGAATGGGGTGTGTGTATATATATATTTGTAATCTTTGATTTATTTATTTATTTTTAAAAATTGTTTAATTGTCATGTATACATAGTGCAGTTGTATGCATGAAGTTATAGAGATTTGTCGTGTAACTGCACTAAAGAATAGCTGAAAGAACTGGGTTGTATGAATATGTGAATAAGAAGAAAATCAGTTGTAGGTGTATGTTTTCCCTTTTTAGTCATAGGTTTGAACGTGTAGCTGAACATTTTTAAAATACATATTCATTTTCTGTATTTCAGATTAAGCTCTGCTAAGACAGCCCCTACTAAAATCCGTAGTTTAGTTTTACTGATTTTAAACACTCTCCTCTTCAGTTTTGAATTGCTGACTCTTGTGAAGGTCACTAATGATTTTCCATAAAGGGGATTACACCACGTTGTCCAGGAATTTTCACAGTATGCCAGATTTCCACCCTGGAAGACCTCTCTTGGAGAACACTGTCCTTCCTGGTGTAACCATAACCCTAATGACAATGATGGCTTGCACATAGTTTGCATAAGCCTTTAATTTTAAAGCTGGAATTTTAATGTTGCTCAAGCACGAGTCTCTCTTTGCTAGCCAGCTATCTCTTCCTGCCATAGTCTCTCCAGCATGATCCTAATCCGAAGTTTCCACAGCACGGCCAAAAACAAGGTATGTTTGAGAAGATCCGCTCGCTCCAGGATTTTAGGATCACACCCCCCACTTCCACTACGCCAGAAAAAATGTTGAGGGTCTTTCAGGTTGCCAGCGCTGGAGTTTGCAAGCTAAACGCAAGAGACTTGAATCTTGGGGGTATTTTTTTGTTGATTCACTTTTCTTTTTGCGCTGTCTCTCATGAACCTATTAACGTCGTCTCTCTTTTTTTGAGACCTCTCTCAAAGGTTTATTGTCTAATCATAATCCATTTTCTCTAACCCAAATTCCCCTCTCGTAACCTTTTTCAAGCACAGAGCTTCATAACGCAGCATAACAGGTTTTCAGCAGCATCCAAGGGTAAGGTAACGATTGCAGCCGAAGCTAGAATGCTCTTCTCAGGAGTGTGAAGTCTACTACACTCATCCAAAGACTTCTCATGCCAGAGCGTCGCCTGCTCCAGTGTGAAGGGGTAGTTCAGTTTCCACAGAGAGACACTGATCCCAAATTGTGTTGGTTGCCCCGTTTGTCCAAAGTGGACATTGATTGATTTCCTTTTTTTTGCCCCTGTTATAGATACAGTAGATAAAATACCTGTTTTGATGTTTGGGTATCCCAGCCAGGCTTCATATGCTGCCATCTCTAAAATTGAGAGCATCCTTATATTTCTAATCCTCCTCAGTGGTTTAAAAAAAAAAAAAAAAAAAAAGTTTTTTCCCCTTCTCACTGCCAAACTTAACAGTCTTTTCCCCATCACTATGCTCTGGTGTGATATGATTCTGGGGCATCCTGTGCACTTCTAAAGTGACCTTTAAAAAACAACTGAAAATAAATTAGGGTTTTGTTAGGTTTAGGGAAGTGAGTGGTGTTTGCTGTTCCTTTAAAGAATTTTGTTTTTTTTTTTAAATTGTGGGTACATTTTTCTGTCTGTGTATTCTCGATTTCCCCAACAGGTCCCCTTCTCCCGAGCCAATCTATAACAGTGAGGGGAAGAGGTTGAACACACGTGAGTACCGCACCAGAAAAAAACTGGAAGAGGAGAGGCATTCACTCATCACTGAGATGGTTGGGCTGAACCCTGAGTTTAAGCCACCTGCTGACTATAAGTAAGTGTTTCTGAGCTCTTGGTTGGTGGTAAAGTTTGATTGTATTAGCTTTTGAGCTATTGTCTGTTAACCATTACTAATAGTTGTCTGTCTTTGTTTCAGGCCTCCAGCCACCAGAGTCAGTGATAAAGTGATGATCCCACAGGACGAGTATCCAGAAATCAACTTTGTTGGACTTCTCATTGGGCCACGGTATGTGCCCTCCATACATCACTTGACGTTGCTAATGCAGTGAGGGTGTCCAAGACTAAAATTGACCGTTGAACCTTGGTCTAGATGAACGTGTTGATTTGAGTTAAACAAAACCAAAGGTACATGCAGATTTAACTTGACTGCCTTTGCATTCCTCCTCTATGGTACACAGTGGCAACACGCTGAAGAACATTGAGAAAGAGTGCTGTGCTAAGATCATGATCCGTGGAAAGGGTTCTGTTAAAGAGGGCAAAGTGGGCCGTAAGGATGGGCAGATGCTCCCAGGAGAGGACGAGCCTCTACACGCCTTGGTCACTGCCAACACCATGGAGAACGTCAAGAAGGCCGTAGAGCAGGTCGGTTATGACTGTAGGACACACTGTGTCTTTTATAGGCCACCCTACAGTGATGTTATTTTTCAATTATTTGTGAAGCTCGTGGCTGAATTTGCTTTTTGGGTTCTCTCTAGATCCGTAATATCCTGAAGCAGGGTATTGAGACCCCAGAGGATCAGAATGACTTGAGGAAGATGCAGCTGAGGGAGCTGGCTCGACTCAATGGCACTCTGAGAGAGGACGATAACAGGTAACAGTCCTTAAGCTTAATACACCCTAGCCCTAGGTCTACAAGCAAAGTATCATACTCTTGAAAGACAAATCTTATGGTAGAACGAGTCTAAATTTTCCCATATGCAATTACAAACCTGTTTATCGGCCTGCTTTGAAATGATTTGACTGTTAAGTATGAGCATAGCCCCTTCTGTGTTTCCTTTTAAAGTTGACCTTCCAAAAACTGTTAAATTCTGAAAGATAGATAGAAGAGTGGATGTTTTCTGAATCGACAGGCAACATGAATGCAAAAAATGAAGGTTTGGGGTCTGCAACATCCAACCAGCCAGTTCCCTTCCTGTTTAAAAGAGTCGGTCAGAGTCTTGCCTCAGCACATATTTTGACAGCTACTAGAGTGTGATAACTTCAAATGTTCTAAACTGATTAAAAGGAAATTTATTGGATGCTTGAACATGTGAATGTCTTTTTTTTCCTGTGGAAATTGTCGGTCACTTTCTTTTTCTCCCCCCCCCCCCCTTTCTTTTTCTCCCCTTCATTTTTTTACTGATTGCATTGCAATGTTCAGTACAGATGGAGAATGAGAGAGAAAAAAAATAAATAAATAAGACCTTGATATTATAAACTTTTTTTTCTTCTAAAGCAGTAATTTGCTGTAAAACATGTCTTACAGGCATATGAATAGCTTTCCAACCTGTTTATGAAATTAACCAAATAATCTGTCTACTAGCACTTTATCATAACCTTGTTTCCTTCTTCAGGATTCTGCGCCCTTGGCAAAATTCTGAGCCTCGCAGCATTACCAACACTACCCTGTGCACAAAGTGTGGAGGAGCTGGACATATCGCCTCTGACTGCAAGTTTACTAGGTAACAGGCCAGCCCTGTGCTTGAATCCCTATTGAAGTGTTTTTGCTATATTGCAGTAGTGTGTCCGATTTTGAGAACGTCATGTATTCAACCGAGAATGTCATCCCATTGTAGTACTTATACCCAGAGGCAAGGTGATCCACCCCAGTCAGCCCAGGATAAGGCCCGTATGGATAAAGAGTATCTGTCTCTAATGGCCGAGCTGGGAGAGGCTCCAGTTCCCGCACCCGGCGGTGGACACAACAACTCACCCAGTGGCCCCCGAGGAACTGGACCTAATAGCAACCAGCCACCTCCAGTGAGTACACCAGGGTTGTTCTGCTCTGTTTCTCCACCTTTATCTGGATCACAGGTGTTGGATAAGGGTGGATCTGAGCTCTAAAGGACAGTAAATCTATATTAGCAGGACTGCACACCCACAATTAAAAAATTTTGTATGATTTGGTCATTTCTGGTATGACCTGCAAACACCCCTCTACCCCACTCATTCCGTATTCCTCCTTACTCTCTCCCATCTCTTGTCTAGAACCGTCCTCCCTGGATGAACTCCGGTCATTCAGACAATAGGAACTTCCATGGCATGCATGGCGGTCCAGGTGGTCATGGAGGTCCCCACAATTTCCCTCCACCCATGCCCAACATGGGTGGACCACCCATGCCTCCCAACCCTAATGGCATGCCCCCACCATGGATGCAACCTCCCCCTCCACCCATGGGCCAGGGCCCTTCTCCTCATGGACACCCAATGGGTGAGTTGCAAATCAGTTAAAATACAAACTCTGTAAATGAATGCAGAAAGCAAATTTGTCATTGAACCATACATGGATGGCATTGGAGAATACAAGGCACAAGGTCGTATTTATGAAATGTGGTAGTATTGATTCAAACTCCTAAAATTCTTTTTCACTTTTATAGGTTTGTTGCCTCCTCCTATGGGCATGATGCCACCGCCCCCACCTCCCCCCAACAACCCACCCCCCCCCCCCCCCCCCCCCCCCCCCCCCCCCTCCACCAAACAACCAACCTCCCCCACCCCCATCCGGGCCTCTGCCACCTTGGCAACAGCAGGCCCCACCCCCTCCACCTACCAGCAGCATGGCAACTAGTGCCCCGCTGCCATGGCAGCAGAGTAAGTACACACCATAGGCAGTGTATTTTATACTAGTGTATGGCACTCAATCAACTCAACTCAAGACTCAAGATTTTTGAGTGTTAAATTGTTTTATTTTTTTGTTGTGTAATATTTTTATTTTATTTTTTTAATTTATTTATTTTTTGTCTTTGTTACAGATACCACAACCACTTCTACCCCAGCTACGGGTAACCTGCCTCCATGGCAGCAACCCCAGCCAGCAGCAAGCTCTGCTGCCCAGCCCCCTCCTCCTATGGGAAACCCCTCCATGGTGCCCCCTCCTCCTGGAGTTCAGCCCCCACTGCCCCCTGGTGCCCCTCCTCCTCCGCCACCACCACCACCAGGCTCAGCAGGCATGATGTATGCACCCCCTCCACCTCCGCCACCCATGGACCCCAACTTTGTTACCATGATGGGAATCCCAGGAATGCCTCCATTTGGGATGCCACCTGCCCCACCTCCCCCACCACCCCAAAATTAAATACCCCCACATCAACCACATACTAAAAGCTGGAGGACAACATGACTTGGTTCTACTTGATTATGTTAATACAAGGGGGGGAAGGCTGGCGTAGTTGACGTGTACATTCGCTTAACTTAATTTGTTTCTGATTTTAAAATTGTAGTGTTCGCTCAGTTGGTAGATTATTTTTGTTTTTTGATGTGAAGGGAATGGTATGTGTGTTTGCAGGGCTTTCGTTTCATTGGCTGGCCCAAATTTCAGTGCTAAGTGACATTCCAGACCATAGTAATTGAACAGTTATGTTAAGCATCCAATTTATTTTTTTCATGCATTACAAAATCAGAGTTTCCTCTGTAATTAATCCAAAAACATTTGGCATCCAAAAGCTTTCTTTTGTTAATTCATATCTAAAGGAAAAAAAAAAGATTTTGTTGTTTTGAATATTTTTGTAACGATAACTTCAGTTAAATAAAAGTTGAAATGGCTTCACATTTACATAGTAACAGAAACAGGTGGGCAGATTCTTCACTTATGTTGTGCTTTTGCAGTTCCAGGTTTGGTTTTTAGTTTTAGGATTTATTTTAGAATGTCTGTGCATAAAAGACTTGAAGCTACTTCACTCGATTGTTGTTAAACAGGAGTTTAACTACATTTGTATTCCTGACTGCTTCTGCAAGAAAACCGTCCCACTCTTGTGCCCCACTTTTCTCACTGTAGTGTCTTTTTGTGAACTCCATCAACTCAAACAAGTTGAAAGTCTGAGGATTTTGCCTCAAGAAAAGGAAAGATTAAGATGTGATGAAATAAACCGTTTTATAGGTCTTTTTGCAGGAAATTGCACCTTCACAATGGGTTCCTCCTGCAAAATCATGGAATTGAAACCGAGTGATTTAAGATGTGTGAACCTTGTCCATTGGGTTTGTTTGAGGTCTTCTGATAGTTGTCTAAATTTATTTTTGTTCCCCCACCCCCTCAGGCTTTTTTTTTTTTTTTTTTTTTTCGCTTTGTTTGTGCAGCTTTCCAGTCCTAAAGTGCGCAACTATTTTTATTGTATGTACAGTACAAAATGGACAAAGTGAATATATGTTAAGTTCCTGTACTCTTTAAAATAAAGGGGATTCTACATTTCTATTAAAATAACACCATGGTGATCTCTCTTTTTGAAGGTTGAGGTACAATACGAATAACCTGAAAACATAACACCCATGCAAAGTGTCATTCCGGTAATTTTCAGCATCCTGCTTTTTGTCATGGATCTCAACAGGAATGTGCCTATTATGGTAGTGCTGCTATATAAAGCTCTCCTGTAGCCCATGTGCTCAGACATGTTTACAAAACTGTTTAAACCTTGTTGTTGATGAATTTTTTTTTTTTTTTTTATTCGAATGGTGGTGTTTAATAAGGGGTGTCCAGTCTCAGTGGTTTGTAGGGGTCAGTTTTCTGCCACAGAAGAGTCTTTTTCCAGCTTATCGGTAACATGAAAAAAATTATTTCTTAATGTCGTCTTAATTTCAGGACGGGGAAAAATTTAAGGTGCTGAGAGAACGACTGTTTACAGCCATTATAACTGTTCTATAGTATTAGATAAACTTAAAAAGTATGAAAAGTTGCTCATTAAAACTTCATTTGTTGGCAAACTGCTGTAGTATAAGAGGAATAAAACACATCAGCATGTGCTGTTAGGAGCATAATCCACTTTGGGATAGAAATAGAAACTTCCATACTTTAAAGTGTTATGACTTTTAAATGATTGATTAAAAGTGAAATTTCTTAAGTTTGAACATTTTAATATCTTCATGTTCCCGTAAAAACTTCATTCACAGTGTTTTATTTTATTTATTTATTATGGTAGTTTCAGTTCTTAATGATGCTTTCTGCCAGGGTTGGCAGGCTGATTCCTGTTTCTAGGACAATCACTGATAAAAACCAACCTCAGTTCACTATGAACTATCCCCAAGCTGTAAATAATCATCAGAACCAGTTTTATTAATGAGTTTTTATTGATCACATACAGTACAGTGAAATTTTCTTCTTCACATAGCCCAGCATGTCAGGAAGCTGAGGTCAGAACGCAGGGTCAGCCATGATACAGCACACCTATGGCAACATGGCAGTGCTGGGGCTTGAACCCCCTGACCTTCTGATCAGTAACCCAGAGCCTTAACCGCCACCACTGCCCCAGTATTGGCCAAGCTTGTACATACCATGAATTTTTCACTGGTTTGCAGTGACACACTGTATACCCTAAATATGACAAAGTGCTTAATACAATGGACATACTTTACAACTAACACTCTGTAGGGCCTATATATATACATCACAACGTGAGGTAGTTGCAGTAGACAGTAATCAGTGACAGTTTTTTGTGCTCAAGTGTTTAAGCAGTGCATAGAGATAAAGTATATACAGTATTCCCAGGGCTGTAAACCTGTGATCTAAATTATTGCTTGATCAGTAGTTATTCTGTGGTGATCACCTCTGAAGGATATATCTGGGAGGCTGACAAACTACCCATAGCATCGAACGGGCTAGAGTTAATTATTATTCACCTATAAAGTGGTCATATATGGTCGGATTACTAGATACAATACCACCGAGTGCAAATAATAGTACAAGGTCAGCTGGACGGGGAAATCTCTCTATCTGGCAACTTGCCTGGCAACAGCACGCTCCATACAGTGCAATAACCTAACGGACCTGAGAGCGTGTGCGTGCCTGTACAGCGTAGTGATGAAAATTCCTGCTCTTTTCAGCGAGTCGGATCATTTGACTCGGTTCACCAATAAGAGCCGACTCTTTCATTTCACTGCCGGGTTTTTTTTCCCTCTCTAAAACGTTTGGGATATTTTGACCAGTGATTGTTTGTCTTTGCATAACTATTGTTGCAGTTGTTTGCTAAAATATTACTCTATATTGTAAATAACAGAATAATGTCACTATGCATTGCATTTCATAAAATCTATGTAAATAATTGTCAAATCTAAAAGGTACATCCGATTGGCCACCCCAGGTGCCACCCCAACATTTTATTCACTACTTGCAGTTGCTGATGCTGATTGACATCGTTTCACCTCTTTTCGAAAGAAGAGGGTTTTTTTTATTTATGTTCACTGGCAGCGCATGCAGTTTTCAAATCAAGGACGAGCCGAGGATGAGAGAATATGGTTGCAGGATACCGTAGAATAAGAAAACATCATATTTGAAGTAAATTTTTAAAGGTTTAGCATCAGGTGTGTTTGCTGAATAACTTTTATGAGACACTGTGTGAGTTAATAAGGCTCCAGTAGGCTATGTTAGGACGGCACATATAAATGAGGCGATACAAGCGTGGCTCCGTTTAGTTCCTTTTATTAAACAACATCCAACAGCCTTTAATAATGTCTGTGCTCTCACAGCTTCATCTCTGTATCTCCTCCGATTCACCACCGCACTGTCCCTGTTAGATATGCATCTCACTAACAGTATATACGGTACTCTCTGTTTTACCAAATATAACCATACATATCCCTATGCTACCATTACACTACCAGTTCATCAGATTAGAGAGATCGGTTTGCAATTTAGCATAACAATCCTTACACTTACATCTGTGTTAGCAATACACACATATACCGTGCAGTGTGTACGTTACAGTATACAGATGTTTAGGTAATGTGGGTAAGTAGGCTACAGCTGTCAGTGTTCAGTGAGTTAACATTTAGCAGTTTGAACTCGATTAGCTAGCTCAGTTACTTAGCTAGCTCAGGCTAGCAATGATCAAATTGCTAACTTAGACTGGTAGGTGATTTTAATGTACAGTTATGAAAAAGAGGATTTGTAATTGAGATAAAAAAATATTGGTAATTAGATGATTAGATGTAACCACAGACTGTCATATTTTTACACAGGATCAGTTAAACATGAAAAGAAAGGGAGAGATATCAGAGTTCTTTTTAAAGAAGCACAAACAGGCAGATCAGGTGCAAACAGCCCTGTCTGCTTCATGCCTGTGATATCTAATTGCAGTGTGTGTTTTTTGTAAATATGATGTGTTTTTTTATTTATTTATTTTTTTATGTAAATAAACTCAGCAGTTCATGTAACAGACACACACTACTGTATCTCATCTCCTTAGTGCTTAAGCTTTATTTTCTGAAAATATTTTGGATGTTCAACACTTATAGACACAAACAGGGTGACCCAATTCTTTCCACCATGTGAGTACGGTGTGTGTGTATGTTATTACTATCAATACCAGAAATGTTTGGTCCCCAAGTGGAAAACAGCTTATAAATCATACATACTACATTTTTTAAATGTAAAAATGCATTTTTGTGATGTTTAGGTGATGGATAAGTTTAGGGGGATAGAAAATACAGTTTGTACAGTATAAAAAAATCATTATGGAAATTCCCCATAAAACATGGAAACCCAACATTTTGTGTGTGTGTGTGTGTGTGTGTGTGTGTGTGTACCCCCGAAAGTAGCAGTGGCCACCCCGTGTATAAAACTCTAGTTCCGCCACTGGCCCACCCCCATGACACATCGCTATTCGGTGCTTCTGCAGCAGCTGAGAGAGAGAGAGTGAGAGAGAGAGATAGAGAGAGTGAGAGAGAGTTAAAACGTCGCGTCCTTGCAGCTCACCGTCTTCTCTGAAATAAAGCCTCTCATCTTGTCACCATGTCCAAGCCTCTGACCGACCAGGACAGAAGGAAACAGATCTCGGTGCGCGGTCTTGCCGGGGTGGAAAACGTCGCCGACCTTAAGACTAACTTCAACCGGCACCTGCATTTCACCCTGGTGAAGGACCGCAATGTGGCCACGAAACGGGATTACTACCTGGCGCTGGCCAACACCGTGCGGGACCATCTAGTGGGAAGATGGATCAGGACACAGCAGCACTACTACGAGACCGACCCGAAAGTAAGCACGAATTGCCGGTTCCTGCGGCTCGGTCCTAATCCGCGCACTAACATACTAAGTAGTGCGGGCTGAGAGATCGCCATGGTGACGCACATGCTGTTTCCACTGGTGCGTTCTGTTTCAGACGGATACTATGCAGTAGGTTAGTGTACAGGTCAGCACGTA
This sequence comes from Stegophilus panzeri, assembly GCA_024331685.1. Classification (NCBI taxonomy): domain Eukaryota; kingdom Metazoa; phylum Chordata; class Actinopteri; order Siluriformes; family Trichomycteridae; genus Stegophilus; species Stegophilus panzeri. The sequence continues at coordinate 19,451,239 of JANDJT010000206.1, read as the reverse complement.
GCCATTTTGCGCAGTGTGTCTGCGCGCGCGGGTGTTTATATTTTAGTGGGGACCGAATATCCAAATAAACACAGGGGTATCTGACAGTTTTGACCTTGTCGAGGACATTTGGCCCAGCAAAAAAAACAAAACTGTATTAAATAGAAAGATTAAATAGCCAAAGGTTTCTTTTTGGTTAGTGAGGTTAAGGTTAGTGTTAGATTTAGGTGTCAACCTAGCATTAATTAATCATAGTATTAATGGAAGGTCCTTACAAGGATAGTAAGCTTTTGAGTGTGTGTGTGTGTGTGTGTGTGTGCGCTTCTGTGTTGGGGTATTTAAAATGTCGAAAACTGCGTAACAATGATATAATCTGCAGATTTTACCCTTCTGTGTGCACTTCCTGTGAATCGGCTTTCCCTGTGTTGCCAGATTGTGTTTTCCTGCTCCACAGAGAATATACACATCCAAATTCAAACTCGATTAAAATTAAGACATTTTTTGAAATTTCTTATTATTTTTATATTTATTATTTACGTATAAGGAACATGATCTATTTGGGAGAGGTACATTATATTTTTATATGGAACTGGTTATAGCTATGAAAGGGCTGGAGATGGTAATCTGGCAGCCCTGATGCGTTCAGCCTGTTACATAAGTACAATGTGAGGATTGATGTTTGTACTTTTAGGCTGCAGACTGAAAGGCGGAGAGGAAGCAAGCTGACTGATCAGCTCTACTGTGTGACTGTAGAGCCCAGAGCAGCTCACTGTCACTTAAAACATCAAATTATGTTCTGCAAATGTAGCTATATTAATAAAATGGAGTCACCTTTAGGAAAGAAAAAACCCTGAAGTGTATGTGTTGTAATGTTGTTCTCTATGGTGTGTATGTGTGTGGAATGAATGGCTGGCCTCTTCACAAAGACAGTTAGACCTTTTCAGAAGCTCACCAGTGCAGTTATTTATACACAAGCACAAATGCCAGGTCACACACACACACACACACACACACGCACACACACGCAGTTGTTCTCTCTACTTCATTCCTTACAGTGACAGACCATAAGTGTAATCTGAGGTGATACAGAGCGAGAGAGAGAGAGAGAGAGAGAGAGAGAGAGAGAATCCTTGCTGACAGATTGTAGTGAAGGACTGAAGAGCACGCAAACCCAGCTGATGGGCCTCTGCACTCATCACACACATTAACCCTCGCTGGTCTGATCATGTGTGTATGAACATAGATTAGCAACTTAAGCGATTTGAAAGCTGTGTGAGTTACACAAATAAAGTTTTATTGTAATTATGATTGTATTGATTTGTGATCAAATACAC
>JANDJT010000206.1:19415576-19432479 GCA_024331685.1 Stegophilus panzeri | reverse complement strand
AGTCTGTGACCTAGTGAACTAGTATCGGGATGTATTTATCGATAGAGACTTCAAAGCACTTCTGTAAGTCGTCCTGGATAAGGGCGTCTGCCAAATGCCGTACATGTAAATGTCAATGTAAATGTCAATGTAAATGTACGTCTCTGGAAAATGGTGAAGTTAGAAAAGAAGCTCTTGTTCTTTTGTTTTTTAGGAGCTAACAGTGAAACCTGACTGTTACACTGTCATGCACTCCGTTGTTACACCACTGAATAAAGTCTCCCTGTTGTATCAGAGCAGCAGAGCACAACTGCAAAAACTGCAGGAAGAATGAAAATACAGCGTTAACCAACAAATTCGCACCGCGCTCACTAAACACATCACACATATTCCAATATAAAGACATTTCATGTGTTTCAGGGTGGAGTTTTCCTTTAATGAACAATATTTTTTTCATTAAGTCGGCTCGTGGTGCGTGAGTCATTTGGGTTAAAAATGTCTATAGGGTTGGAAAATGTGTGTTTTGGTCAGAGTATGTTTGTAATGAGATGGAAGAAAACCATTATTTTGTCAATGTTTCACAACCTTAGTATATAATCTAAACTCCTGCCTCATATATGTTGCTCATTTATGTACATGCATATGAATGTATATAACATGTTTCCTGCTTCTTGTGTCTGTTAGCTTCATGTTCTGTTTCCTAGGTTCATAGTTTGTAGATTGAGCAGATCCCATTTTTGATGGCCATTTATAACTGGGAATCAACAAACAGTCCCACACTCTGGACATCCAGAAGCAGGAGTCAGGCTCCTCTAGTTTAAACCGTGTATCTGTGATTACTTCTCATAATCCCGTTTGCTTGTTTGTGCCTTGTAAGGAGAGAAGATGGAGAACAATGGCCTTTATAACGATGAATACAGCAGTGAAAGCAGTGATGATGACCTGGTTGACGTCAGTGCCAGTGCTCAGGATCTCCTAGAAGATCTGCCTTACGATGAGCGGTACTACGGCCAAGGTATGCCTGCAGCACAGGACCTGTGTTGTACTTCATCTAGAACCTTTATTGAAGGTTCTTGTGGTCTTTGCTATAGTCTGAATGTAAATGGAGAAAAATATTCTTTGCTTAATCTCTGGTGACCGCTATTGGAGCACTGACAGGAACAGTGCATGATAATTTACTGGAAAACTGGAAATTGGGAAGATTTTTGAGTTGAACATAAAGCAGACTTTCTTTTTCTTTGCTCCATTCCTCTGCTTTTATGCTGCACATAGATCCAAAATATCTTGTTTTTCACATTGCAAAAATTCTCGAGCAAGCCAGATAAAATCTCAGCAGGGTACGGAAAGCACAAGGCGACAAAAAGGGCATGGATCGAATAAAATCGGATGAAATAAATAAATGGCATTTGCTCACCTTGCTGTAGGATGTTCTAGTTTGTATTTTACCGTCCACATAGTGTAATTATTTTAACAGTTCAGATATCCTGCTTGAATATCAAACAAATATAATTTTCGGGGAATTCTCCTATTTCAAATCGTCATTTTTTTTTAACCCTGTTATACAGAATTATTGTAAATACCAGTTCCCAACCTAAAAGGTGCAAGTTTTAAATTGCAAGTTTGAGATGATTATGTTTCTGACCTGTTACTAGCCTTTATTCTGTAGTGGACAGAAGTGTGGTTTTCATATTTCATATTTTTACATTTTTTTTCTAAAGTTAGTAATGACTGATTAGTCCTTAAACACTGTCCTACATCTCTAACTGTAGTACATTTAGTACATTTAAATAGTACATTTACTATTTTTGGTAAATTGGCACAATAGACCAGTCTAGTTAATTAGCACATAATAGTTGTGCACGTTTAAAAACCGAGCAAAACCCTTTCGTAATTACAATTAGGCACATGAAGAATATCTACACGTGGAAACGTCAAAACAATGAGATTTGGACTCAGAGATTATTATTCTCTCAGGTTGGTGTTATTTTGTCACCGTATCCTATTAAGACTGTAAACTTATCAGGCTTTTAATGATTGTGCTGGCATTTCATGGTTATCAAATTGCACTGTTCAATCCATAACATATGGCATATATCCAGTGCAGACAGCATGTTCTCTCTCCAAGTTCCTGCTTCTTAGATACTGGTGACGTTTCGATGACTTCAAACACATTTCATTAGATGACAAGGCAGGTTCACTCTTTAAAGAGTGAAACATTAATTTGCCTGCCTGCATGAGGCCAGGCATGGTTTTTCTTCCTCATTTCTCTTCCTTCTGTCACTGACACTCAGTTCCTGCTCCTCATTAAGTCAGTACAGTATTTCAATTGAGAACCTGTACACCAGTGTGTGTGTGTGTGTGTGTGTGTGTGCCTTAAGAGACATTAAGTCTAAATGTCCCGGTTGAGCTCAGAGCAATGTGACCTCGTCCTTGCCCAGGCAGGGGAAATTATCTCAGCTACATTTTTTTCTTTCAATGACTAGATAAAGAAGGAGAAAGTTAGTGAGAGGATTGGGAAAAGGTTTTTTTTTTTTTTTTTTTTTTTTAAATGATGTGTGGTTCTGCTATTTCATTGTAATGTAAAGGTGATGAGTTTGTAACATGTCTGTACATCCTGCGTTGAGATTAGATCAGTGTTTTGTGGTAAGATCTGAGGGCTACAAAAGAAGAAGAAGAAGAAGAAGTAGAAGAAGAAGAAGAGGAGAAGACAATATCAGTGTGTGGTGTAGGGGTGATAGGCTATCCTGCCACTGATAATTGTTAGGAAGGTTGAATGGCAGACAGTTGGCTTGACCAAAATCTCATTTTTAGCCAATACTGAATGTCTAGCTTTTTAATTCAGGCTGGCCACTGGGAAATCTCTACCATCAAACCCTCCTCCCCAAACACACAAAAACATACACAATTCTGATGTTTGATGTGAACATTTGCTGCATGATATTTATGCATTGTGCTGCTGCCACATGATTGGTGGATTGGAGAATTACTTGAATGAGCAGGTGCTCAGGTGTTTTCAAGTAGGCAGAGAGTGTATATGGTACAAAAACATTACTTTAATAGTTCATGAAAACAGGACTCCGTTTTGATCGTGCAACTGAGAAGCATGCAAAGAAATGAATTTGTTTCTGTAACAGAGATTGATCTGTTTGGTAAAATTTCCAAATTATGTGGCCTCTGCTCTCAGGCCAGCAGCCAGCAGCTTTTATTATTAACAAATGCACATCACAAAATGATATTTTGTGATGTCGCTTTGATTGCAGTCAAAGGCCCAAATGAAAACCAGTGATTGGGTGCTACTCCATGCTCCTTTTGTTTGTTGTTATAGGGGATCAGGGTTTATGAATGCATCGAAAGCTGTAGGCACAATACTACTTCGTAATGGTTGAGATATAGCACTAAAAACTGAGGCCAAAACACTGAGAATATGATTATCTGTTGCTGTTTCTTTAGTAATACAGGTTTTGCAGAATAAAATAACTTTATTGTACACATCAATGTGCCTATCACAGTTCCTCACTGAGGTGAAGGACAAAAATCTCTCATTTGCTCCACCATAATCTCACAGGGTGCTGGTGTATTGATTGTGTCCACTAGTCCTAGAACTAGCATAGAAACTATTAGCTCTAGTTGCTTCATATGTGTATATTATGTTCTTACACCAAATGTAAGAAGACATCCTGGATGACTCATATTTTCCCCTCACTGCAACACCACCTATTCTCCCCCATCCCCCCTGCTCTCTTTCTTTTGAAAAAAAACAAAAAAAAAAAACAAACTATTAGTCACTACTGGACATCATATGTTCACTAGCTAAAACAATTGGGTAATGATATCTTTTCCAGGACAAGGATTAATCAGCTATCATCTCTCATTCACCAGCTTCCCTTATAAGCTCCCCTATAGTAGAATATCTCTTTCACTCTCTCAGCCCTGGTTTGTTTATTCCCACCCTGTCGCTCTTACTCTTTCTCTCCTGATTGGCTGCTATCCTGACTCTCCTGACAGTCACCGTGCAGCCAGACTTTTTTCATGCCTAAGTTTGGGGTTTGATGATGTTTGTCATACAGTATATGAGCTGCTATATGGGTACAAATTTCCCACCAGTTTTAACCAGACACCCCTGACACTGACTTTGAATTACTAGTACAGGATTGTCAGGGTGACTCACAGGAGATTAGGAACCTCAAATTATAAAATATGCTTTGCTCTACTAATTCAATAATCAATTTGAAAACAAAATAGTATATGCGCTGTATCTTTAATGCAATTTGACATTCATATATTGCCTACTATGAGAGTTACATCTATAACTTGATAAGGAGAAAGACAATACTGAGGAGGTTAATCACACTGCACCCACTGCTGAGATCAGGAATTTGCATTTTCATTCGTTCCAGGAAAAACAGTTAGTCAGAACTTTATTCTGGTTGCAACATAGCAGAAACAACAGATCATGCAGGGAGTCACATAAATATTTTTCTCTCCCACAATTCCTGTTCCCCCGTGGACTGATCCGGTTAGCATCACAGGTCAGGCAAGGTCAAAGGTCACTATGATTTCTGATGTAGTAGTCTCATAAGGAAAGCTATTAACCACTCCGAGCTGTTTCCCATGCTCCCCGGGTTGTGTGGGTTTGGGTATTTCCAGGAATGAGGAATTAGAATTGCACAAGAGCATAGCCCTGGAGGAGCAAATGACTGAGAGTCAGCACATTCATAGTGAATGCGCTTTTCCAAGCTCTTTATTTAATATTTCTTTCCTTCTCCTCAGTGCTCTATTACTGATGAGATCACACACTCAGACAAGATCATATCGTAACTGAACTGTGTGATGTTTGCTGACACACTTGTCAACACAACTCAACTGTCTGCAACAGTATATGTTTTGTGGACAGCCGGTTATTCTTTGGCCACCTCTGACCTGTATAGATGTCTTTGCTTGTATTTTAACTCCACACTTCTTAAGTGTAATCCAAAATAAAGGCTCGGTTAAAATCTGCATTGTTCTCATGGTACTGTATCATTCTTAAGGGTAAAAAATAAGAACTGGGTTCTTACAATGTGTAAACAAAATGTCCAAATGTGAGTCCTTCCAGTAGAGCCCTTGAACATAAATATTTTAATAACTCATAGGATCTTCACTTTAGAGTTTAGCTGAGATTTTGTTAGCAAAAGGCCAGTGAAGCTATATCGTAATAAATGGTTAGTACTGAGAGTTTTTTTTTTTTTTTTTTTAAGTTAAAAATTTATAAAGCTAGTGGTATGTAGTAAGGAGAAGGAGGGAAATTGAAACAATTGTCCAGTGTTGAATCAATAATAATCTGATCTTTGTTTATAGTGAATGGTCTCTTGTGGTTAATGATAATGAGTCTTTATTAATCACATATACATTACAGCACAGTGAAATTCTTTTCTGCACATACGCCAGCATGTCCGGAAGCTGGGTTCAGAGCGCAGGGTCAGCCATGATACAGCGCCCCTGGAGCAGAGAGGGTTAAGAGCCTTGCTCAACAGTGGAAGCTTGGTAGCTTGAACCCCAGAACTGGGGCTTGAACCCCCGACCTTCCGATCAGTAACCCAGAGCCTTAACCGCCAAGCCACCACTGGTTGTTTAGTGACCGCTACTGTACTTACTACTGTACTTAATTGTGGATGTGGTTTGTAGGTATTCTGATATGTTATGATAGTAGCCATAATATACACAGATTATCTGATTACAATGGCTTCTTTCAAGGGGCGGGGTATATTAGGCAGCAGGTGTACAGTCAGTTCTCAAATTTGATTTGATGGAAGCAGGAAAAATGGGCAAGCGTAAGGATCTGAGTGACTTTAACTAGGCCCAAATAGTGATTTGCTAGACGACTGGTTCAGAACATCTCTAAAGCGGCAGGTTTTGTGGGGTGTTCCCGGTATGCAGTGGTTAGTACCTACCAAAAATGGTGCAAGGAAGTACAACCGGTGAACCGGCGACAGGGTCATAGGCGCCTAAGCCTCACTGATGCATGTGGGGAGTGAAGGTTAGCCCGTCTGGTCCGATCCCACAGAAGAGCTACTGCAGCACAGATTGCTGAAAATGTTCATGCTGGCTATGAGAGAAAGGAGTCAGAACACACACTGCATCACAGTTTTCTGCATATGGGGATCTGCTGCTGATGTCTTGGTGCCACAGCACACCTTCAGAAGTCTTGTGGAGTCCATGCCTTGACAGGTCAGAGCTGTGTTGGCAGCACACGGGGGACCTACACAATATTATGTAAGTCCTTTTAATGTTATGGCTGATCGTTGTATACAGTTTACTCGTCAGTGTGTTAAAAGTTACATGAATTTGTTACAAGACTCTCTTTGACATTTCAAAGGTGTTGAATAGGAATCTCAGGAACTGAAGTTTTAAGATACTACTAATTAGTATAAACTGGAATCATGTTCAGTGTGTCCTCCCAAGTTTAAATAGAAACCAGCAATGTGACAATGACACTCATGGGTGTGTGAAAATTGTCCTTGAGTCATGCAGCCACAATTCACCCCATTCATTAATTTCATACATTTAGTCATTATTTGTTTAGTAATTGGCAATTTAATGTTCAGTACATAATATTAAACATTTGTTCAAATGTATTACTTCTCACTACAGCCAGGCATTTGGGATTTAAAAAAAAAAATGGCCACAAAACTTGATGTTTCTCCCCTTTTTCGTGTAGACTTGCTGTGCTTCAGGTTCCATCTACATTAATCCGGATCGCTCTGAAAACTGAGTTTTTCGTTTTTATAATGCTCTCTGTCTACACTGGCATTTTCAAATATTTTCCAAAAATTGCTCGTCCACGCTGCAATGTCTGACAATACTTACACCCTTATACTGTGCACGCGTAAAAACATAAGCTTTGGCCTGCATCATGTCCATCAGGCATTTATTTAAAAATGTAACTGACGGTTGTACAAAGTGCGATTAATCTTTAACAAAGCTATCAAACTGGAGAGCAGGCACAACAACTCCAGTGCAACATCGTCCACCATCTTGTTTGTTTTGAGTTGAATTGGTCATGTGACTAAATATACATCATTGTTTTCAAAACGCTCAGTTTTCGCTGAACAAATATGCTGGTTCAGTGTGAACGGAAGACCAAAACGTAGAGGGGGGAAAACGATGCGTTTTCAAATTTATCTGGCTTAATGTGTAGCCTTTAGTTGTGTGCATGTGGTCATGTGATACAACATCCATGGTCAGTGGTTGTAGTGAAGAAGGAGCAACAGTGCTGCTCTGTTTTAGGCAGTGGTTGCCTGAATGCAAATTCTGTCCTTGAATCAAATTATATTGAGAAATGTATCAAGATTGCAGTCTGAATGATTGTCTCGTGCAGCCCGACTGCTCGTTAGTGTTTACGCATGTCTAGCGTTATAAACTCACTGACACCTGAGGATACTCAGTGAAGTGTATGTTGAGGTTAATATATCATTATAATGAAGCCAGAATTAAAGTAGAATCCAATATGAATAATCACACAGTCATTTCAAGGAAGCTGTTTTAAAAAGATATGGGATTAGGCTTCACCTTCCTCAGAGGGCATATGTGCAGAGCTGAAACTTCTAGAATTACAATAGTGTCTAATTACAGCGTGATGAGTCATTGTGTCAGGCCCTACTCATGAGTTAAATATGACGTTAAAACAAGAGTCTGATAATGTTTGACACTGATGTGTATTTAGTGCTTCAGCACTGGGGCTTAAGCTCTTGCTGTTAAATAGTATACTATATACTGTCAACACCTTCAGTTCCCATTTTGTAGATATTTCTGGAACAGATTTTCGCTCGATATTAGCTATATAATTGTTTCATATATTAAACATTAACATACATTAAGGTATTGTTTTGTATAATATCATGTTTTTACTAATTAAACTCTTTGAGGTGGAATTAATTTGTCTGTGCAGGTTAGCCCAAATATGAAAATTGTTATTGCTGCATTCTTTTAAGTAACAGGTATAATATTCTGATAAAATATTATTAGAAAATCCGATTATCATTATTGCATCATAAAATATAAGAGCCAGTCAGGAACCAATATGCAAAGTTTTATACAAATTTATTTTATTTTTTTGAGGGGGTGTTTACAGTTTGCATAATCTTATAAATATGGCCTTCTTAATAAAGTTTAACATGTAGGCATGTAGGCTTCTCTATCCGTGCTATGTTGTTATGAATCTGACACATCAAGCAGTTTATTAGAGAAACAAAAACAATAACTTAAATGATATTTTATACATTTTCATTTATACAAATTTGTCTGTATGAAATGCTCTTAAAAAAAAAAAAAAAAAAAAAAAGCAGACTGAATGACTCTGTATTGAAGATTTATATAAATAGGTGAGGTGCAGTTGATTATCATGATGAATATTTTAATCTAATGTTCTTTAACACATTACTTTCACACCCTTAATGTCACTCATCCTGTCAATTACAGAGCCTGCTCTACTTGTTTGTTACATCTTAAAGCCTTTAGTCAATAAGCTTGTATGTACCTTCGTTTTACTTCTGCAAGGCCACGTGTTCTTTATTTGATTTAGGGTATTAACATGGTGACGAATAAGATTGTAACCTTGGCACCCTGGTCAGTTTTCAAGCCGTAGCTTTAGATAACAGCATGTTCAAGCTGATCTTCATTCCTAATGTTAATGTTGGCATCTTTTTTTGTCCAGTTATGAGGAAAGTTCACATGATTTTCATCTCTTGACTTCTTGTCGCTTTGTCATTTCTTGCAGTGTCATTGTTAGCCATCTAACTATGGATTTAATGAATGTTGGAATTCCTCTTTACATACGCTGCGCCTGTTGGCACAACATTGATTTGGACTGTCTCATAAACTCCGCCAAAAAAGAAACGTCCCTTTTTCAGGAGACTGTATTTTAAAGATAATTTTGTCAAATCCAAATAAGCTTTATAGATCTTTATTGGAAAGGGTTTAAACGATGTTTTTCATACTTGTTCAATGAACCATGAACAATTATTGCACATGCACCTGTGGAACAGTCCTTTTGACACGAACAGTTTACAGGCGGGATACGATTAAGGTCACAGTTACAATAAATTAGGACACTAAAGAGACCTTTCTACTGACTCTGAAAAACACCACAAGAAAGATGCCTAGGGTTCCTGCTCAACTGCGTGAATATGCCATAGGCCTGCTGCAGGGAGACATGAGGACTGCAGATGTGTCCAGAGCAATAAACTGCAATGTCTGTAACGTAAGACGCCTGAGACAGTGCTACAGGGAGACAGGAAGGACAGCTGATCATCCTTGCAGTGGAAAATTACATGTAACAATGTGTCCCCCCAGACATGATCGAGAACTTGCAGATGCCTTGGTGGAAGAGTGGAGTAACATCTCACAGCAAGCACTGACCAATCTGGTGCAGTCCATGAGGATGAGATGCACTGTAGTAAAAGCAGCTGGTTTTTATACTGACTATTACTTTTAATATTTACAACCCCCCCCCCCCCCCCCCCCTTTTGTTCAGGGACTCGTTATTCAATTTCTGTTCGTCAAATGTCTGAATCTTGTTCAGTTTATATCTCAGTTGTTGAATCTTTTTATGTTAATACAAATATTTGCACATGTTAAGAAATTTGCTGGAAATAAAAGCAGTTGAATGTGAGAGGAAGTATCTTTTTTTTGCTGAGTATATTTGTGGTGATTTGTACATGCCTAGTTCCTTGATTTGAGTCTATTGGAAATTGAGCAGTTGTTCCTCTTCAGGAACAGATGTGTGTTTTTGTGCTGCGGTCACATTCTCATTAATATGGCATTGTGTATTAATCAGAATGTGTTGCTGCTTTTTTTTTGTCCCGTTCAGGCTACAGTACAGGAGGCCGAGGACAGAATGGCACTGCTAAGCTGCTGGATCTGTTAGACGACGGGTTGCACGGGTTGGGAACGTACGATGATTTCAACACCATCGACTGGGTGAGGGAGAAATCCAAGGACCGAGACCGCCACAGAGAGGTGAGACTGCAGGACACAACCTGCTCCAGAGTTACACGGTATTTAAGTGGTCATTAACAAACACTCTGTGTCTCTCTCTCAGATCAGCAAGAAGAAGAGGCAGTCTGTACTGGATCTTCTCTTGAGTGTGAGTGATGCTTTCTCAGGCTGGCTCCTCATGCTCCTCATCGGCCTCATGTCTGGTTAGTGACGCCTCACCCCCACTCATGCAAGCACGCACGCACACACACACATTCTTTTAGCAGATGTTTTTATCCAAAGTGACTTGCAAATGAGGAAATACAAGCAAAGCGATATATCAAGCGGAGAACAATACAAGTAGTGCTACCATGCCAGACTTATAATTAAGTTCTAGAGAAGTGTGCAGAGTAGAGCTGTAAGAGACAGTATGGGTTTTGTTGTTGTTGTTGTTGTCGTTGTGTTTTTTTTGTGTATTTATTTTTTAAAATAAATAATGCAGGGGTTGGCATGTTAGGGGTTGGTTAAGTGTTCATGGAAGAGGTGGGTCTTTAGTTATTTTTTGAAAATAGTGACAGATTCTGCAGTTTGGATTGAGGTTGGAAGTTCATTCCATCACTGAGGGATGGTTAGTTTGAAGGTTCTGGAAAGGGACCGTGAACCACGCTGAGTAGGCTCAAGGAAGGCACACACACACACGCACATACACACACACACACACACACACATTTCTTCCTGCTTAATTTTTCCCATTTCTTTTTGCCTATATTACATCACCACTTTCTAGTGGTTAGTTGGTTGTTCCATATAGAAAATGTCTTTTTAGATGTTAAATTGAAATTGCTTGTATACTGAAATCCTCTGTTTCATTATTTTTCATCACTCTACACAGTTGCTTCAGTCCACTCAGTCCTACAGAAGTACTGAAAATATTCAGATGTCAATCAAATACAAAAGAGTAGAAAATAATCGAAGTGCTGTTGATTGGTAGAGACATCGGTTGGAGATAAGAGCAAGTGTACTATACACAGAAAAACGGATCTAATGGACATTTCTCAGCCAGCAGAGAGTTTCAAATACCGTTTGACATAAAAAATGATTGAAGGATTGACAATACTTTACAAAACAGCCAATAGTAGAGATGTATAACAACTCCATTTTCTTCATTTTTATTATATTTATGAATATCAGCGCTTGGTGGTATTGACCAATAACTGATTATGATCCAGTGCTGACATCCTCTTTGTAACTCGCCACTTTCTAACTTGAGGCCAGTATCAGCAATGATAACAATACTCCATATCAGATTAATGAATTTCTACTGTTTACATCATTTTCACCACATGACTGCTCTGATGACAGTCACTATAAATACACGCTTATAGTGAGTCTGTCAAGCATAAATTAAACACCATGTTCAGCTACCATGCAGAAAAACAAAGTGGGTATAACATCCACATTACCACAAGAAGACCAGGACTAGTTAAAATTGAGCTTTTAGTAGGATTTTAGTAACGTAAGCTGTTTTGCATTGATGCTAGATTGGTTTGTAGTGCAGTTTCTTTTGTCGTTTTTTTATTGCATATCTGCTCTTTGGTTTATGTCATTGCAGTTTACATGAAATAGATAATTACTGAAATAGAAAATGTCCCTCCAGGATTTTGTGATTGTTGAAATGAATGCAAAATCAAGGAAACTCTGCAATCTAAAAAAATTACAGCAGATTTTCAGCAGACTTTGGCCGAGACGCCTCATGTAACATCATTATAACGCATATTTGGTCAAAGCCCTCTTGATTCACATGCGTCGAAAACATGAGTACAGCAAAAAGACCTCATTTACTAACAAACAGCATTACTAAATACAGTGCAAAACAATTTCGTGCAATTGCCCTTTCGCCAATTCAAGTAGTTTTCTGCAAATTTTTTTTTTTTAAAAGCCGCAGCAAAATCAAGCATTTTTGGCAGCGACAAAAAAAAAGACTCGGCAAAATCCTGTACAGACTGATTAAGTTTGGGGTAGAGGCGCTAGTTGTTTGATTTAGTGTCGATTTAAGTTAATATAGGGGCCATTATTGGTAGCGATGAGTCGTTCACGAGCGATTCACATTCGTTCGCTTTTTTGGTAGATGAAGCCAGTATCGAATGAATTTTCTTAATGAAGCTCAGACACAATAATATTTGCGCAGGGATTCTCACACATTCACTTACCTTGCAGATTTGTCAGTTATTTAAATGAACTTTATGAAATACAATGCATAGTAAGGTTATTCTGTTATTTGGAATATAGAGGAAGATTTTAGGAAATAACTGCAACCAGAGTTATACAAAGAAAAACTACCACTGGTCAAAATATCCCAAATGTTGTCTGCTTCAAGAGGGGAAAAAATAGCCAATTAACCATTTGAGAGATGAAAGAGTCTGCTCTTATTGGTGAACTGAGCCAAATGATCCAACTCACTGAAAAGAGCTGGAATTTCCATAACTGGTTATAAGAATGTATTTTTTAAAAAGGCATACAGTGACGTATAATGTTACCATCTGTTATTTTGAAAATTTGGCCAACTCCTATTTGATTATTGTGATACTTCTCTGATTGGGTATTAATGCTTCTTTTGCTCATCCTCCCTCTCTCTCTCTCTCTCTCTCTCTCTCTCTCTCTCTCTCTCTCTCTCTCTGTAGGAGCATTAGCTGGAGGTATAGACATCGCAACTCACTGGCTAACAGACCTGAAAGAGGGTGTGTGTATGAACGGCTTCTGGTTCAACCACGAGCACTGCTGTTGGGACTCCAAAGAGACCACCTTCCAGGAGAGAGACAAATGCCCAAACTGGAGGAGCTGGGCCGAGCTCACGGTGGGAGTCAATGAGGTGGGTGCTGATTAACTAGTTCACACACAAATACAGGCAGACCGACAAGCTACATTATTACACACAGGTGCACACACGGTTAATAAAATAAATAAATAAATAAAAAGCTTGCATAAAATCTAGTTTAACAGCACACATACAGACACACAGAGGTTTTTCACTGAGAAGTGAGTCTGGCTTCCGATGTGTGGTGGTCATCACTCCCTCTAGTGGCGTAGAGTTCAAAACCACAACAGGAAATGACTGCAACTGAAGATGTGAAAGTAATGCTTAATTTTACTTGCTTGTCAGAAATGTCTGCAATAGAGCTTACAGTACAGAATGGATACAAGCTAAAACACAAATTGATTTCAATTCGATTCTAATTTATTATGCATTTGTTCTGATTTTACAGTAAAGCATCCAATCACTGGATATGATATATCATCTTTTATATATTAACAAAAATAGTCATACAAACTAAGGAGTGATTTTTTTCTTCTCCCCTTTATATATTTATTTTTAGATAAGTGTGCTTTAATCCAGCATTACATTAGCCTAAATATTTTGCTAGTGTGTACACACACTAAAAAGTAAGAGATTGCACTGTTCCATGTGTGTGCATTAGGGGGCGAGTGCCTATGTGGTGAACTATCTGATGTATGTGACCTGGGCTCTGCTCTTCTCCTACCTGGCTGTGGTCATCGTCAGAGCCTTTGCCCCATACGCCTGTGGCTCAGGAATCCCTGAGGTAACACGCTTGTGTGTTTGACCGTCTCACCCACTGATACACTTGTGCATACACACGCTTGTCATTATTATTAGTGACTAATTAGCCATTTTTAAATGCAGTCAGTATGGTAAAAATGCTCTGTGGGTCTGTGTGTTCCACCTAATGTGCAGAGCAGCTGTGACTTGTATGAGCAGCATGAAAAGAAAACTTGTGTGTGTGTGTGTGTTTAAAAAAAAAAAATTAAAAAAAAAAAACAAACCCTTTGCCACTTTTATTTCAGAAATCAAGCAAAGTGTTTGCAGATGTTAAACTCTCATTATTTGCATACTATAAACACACAGACAGGGAAAAAAACAAACATTTTGTGTATCAAAAGCTCCAAATGTCATCTCCCTTCATACCATACATTTTTTAAGATTTATGAAATTTCTCCTCCTTCTTAGCTGAGATCTCAAAATGATCCATTTCCTCAAAAGGCCTTTTCAGCACTTGGTTCCTGCCAAAGCAAGACACTGTCACATAAATGATGATCCAGGGAATGCGAAACTATAGTTTCTCCCTTTCACACATCATCCTGAGTGGATTAATGGATTAGAGGTTGTTGACGATCATGCGTTTCCCAAGACACTTATTCATTAGTCTCTCCTGTGTTCAGTCACTCTCTGATAAGTAATGTTGAGAGAAATGGCTTGGAGTTAAACCTTTCTCGCTCTCTTTCAGATAAAGACTATCCTAAGTGGGTTTATAATCCGGGGCTACTTAGGAAAGTGGACTCTAGTGATAAAAATGATCACTCTGGTGCTGGCCGTATCTTCAGGGCTCAGTCTGGGGAAAGAGGGCCCACTGGTGCATGTGGCCTGCTGCTGCGGAAACATCCTCTGCCATCTTTTCACCAAGTACCGCAAGAACGAGGCCAAGAGGAGGGAGGTAGGAGACACGGGGCGATCGCGGGAGGGAGTGGAAAATGGAGAGGAGTGATTGAAAGATATGGAAGAAAGGGTGGGAGATTGATGTAAAGCACAACAAGATAAGAAGAAAGTGGATGGGGAGAGATTTGGGAACGGATGAGGAGGAAGACAGGACCCTTTGTGTCTTAAGCCAAGAAACAGTAATATAATATAAAGAGATTTACTCCAGACACAGCGGTAAGAGAACACGGCAAAAGTTAATCGAGCTGGACAGATTACTGAGCAGGCAGATAGCTATGCTCTACTGCTTAAATTAGCTCCATTTACACTAGAATGTGAAATGAAAATAATAACAGTGTTTAATGGATGTGCCTTTATTAAACAGGATGTCGGGTGTACGGGTTAATTAGCCTGTAGATGGGATAATAAATTGTGGTAATTATTTGTATGCATTCTTTTTGTATGTGTTTATGAGTGCTAATATATTTGTACGTTTATGTGTGTGTTTGAAATGTTTCTGCTGGATTGTCTCAGGTCTTGTCAGCAGCCTCCGCTGTGGGTGTGTCTGTAGCATTTGGAGCTCCTATAGGAGGCGTGCTCTTCAGTCTGGAAGAGGTCTGAATTAAAGCAGTGAATATTTCCACAAGTATTAATGTAGCGTTAAAATGCTGTTTCATATCATGCACACAGAATCTGTGTAGCGCTCTGTGTACATCAATAATATGTAGAGTCAACTCCATAATTATTGGTACCCTTTATGTGCTATTTTGAGCTTAAATAGAGTGGAAAGTAAACGTATGTGAATCCCATTGGAATTGATTTTGGTTGCAATTGGAGTTGGTTTTTTGCATTAATTGGTCCTATGCTGTGATCTCATCTTCATCAAAGTCAGAAGTGTAGACAAATACAATGTGCGTAAACTAACAACACACAAACATAATTATAATCTTATAGTTTATATAGTTCTAATCGTTCATGTCTTTATTGAACACATCCTATTAAACCTTCACAGTGCTGTGGAAAAAGTTGGTCGATCCTCCTTTGGCAGCAGTAACCTCAACCAAGTTTTTGGACCACTCTTACTTACAGAAATGCTTCAGCTCAGCAATATTCTTAGGCTGTCTGGTATAAACAGCTTTTTTAAAGTCATTTCTCGGTATCTCTATGGGGTTAAGGTCTGGGCTCTGATTGGGCTACTATATATATATATATATATATATATATATAAATAAAAAGTCAGATTTTCTTATTTTGAAGCCATTATGTAGTGGATTTACATCAGTGTTTAGGATCATAGTCCTTCTGTGTCACCAACTTCTACTGAGCTTTAACTGGCACTCAGCCACCCTGATATTATCCTGTAGGATATCTTCATAAACTTGGGAATACATTTTTTCCTCAATGATGGTAAGTGGTCCAGACCCCGAATCAGCAAAGCAGCCCTAAATCATGATGCTCCCTCCACAGTACTTAACCATTAGGATGATGTTTTCACACTGGTATGCGTTGTCCTTTTTTTTTTTTTTTTTTTTTTTTTACCAAATTTGTAATGATGTGTGTTCTTTCCAAACAACTCAATCTTAGTTTCATCATTCCACAAAACATTTTCCCAAGTATTGTTGTGGAGTGTCAAGGTGGCCTTTGGCAAGCTTCAGGCACGCAGCTATGTTTTTTTTTTTTTTTTTTTTTTTTGTTTTTTTTTTTAGAAAGCAGTGGCTTTATTCATGGTGTCCTGCCATGGACATCATGCCTGTGTATTGTTTTTCATATAGACTCATGAACAGAGATGTTAACCAGTTGCAATGATTTCTTCAAGTCTTCAGCTGTCACTCTAGGGTTCTTTTTTTACCTCATTGAGAATTCTGCGGTGTGCCCTTTGAATCATCCTGGCTGGACGGCCGCTTCTAGGGAGAGTAGCCAGAATACGAAATCATCTCCATTTATAGACGGTATGTCTAACAATGGACAGATGAATATTCAAGCTCTTTGACTTTAACTTTGTTCCAGCTTTATGCAGCTCAACAATTCTTGATCATAGGTCTTCAGAGATCTGATTTTTGCGAGGCATGGTTCACATCAGCAGATGCTTCTTGTGTGTAGCAAACTCGAAACGTTTGAGTGCTTTTTATAAGTCAAAGAAGCTCTAACCCACACCTCCAATCTCGTCTCTTTAATTGGACACCAGGTTTGCCAACTTCCGATTCTAATGAGCTTTTGTTGACGTCATTAGCCTAGGCTTTCACATACTTTTTCCATCCTATACTGTGAATATTTGAATGACATGCTATATGTGCAAGAACAATGCAGTCATTTGTGTGTTATTGGTAAAAACAAACTGTGTTTGTTGATTATTGTAACTTAGATGAAGATCAAACCAGATTTTAAGACAAATTTATACATAAATGCAGGTAATTCCAAAGGGTTCACATACATTTTCTTGCCACTGTATATGGGTAATTTGAATATACTTCAACCCCCGAT
>JANDJT010000206.1:19388926-19402069 GCA_024331685.1 Stegophilus panzeri | reverse complement strand
TATTAATTCTAAGGGTTCACTTACTTTTTCCACTGCCATTTTGAATGTTGAATGAGTGTGTTCAATAAAGACATGAACGATCAGAATTTATTTTGTGTTATTATTTTAGACACATTATATTTGTCAATACCCTTGACTTAGATGTAGATCAGATCACATTTTATGACAAATTTATTCAAAAAACCATGAAATTCCAAAAGGTTCATATACTTTTTCTTGCCTGTATGTGTGTGTGTGTATATATATATATATATATTACACAGATAAGGTGTACACTCAGCCACAACATATAAGGCAGGACAGGGGAATGGGACAACACAATATCCTACTTAAACACCACGATATGAAACTTCAATCACTCGCTTCTTTCACTTGTACACAATATAACAAACAAGCGAGTTCACTCAAGCACTGCGAAAACATTCGCTACTCAATCGTCCCAAAGCGAGTGTCCCAAAGAGTGGAAGTTATCATCACAGCAAAGGGGACTAAATCTGGAATGGGATATTTAACAAGCACATACAGGTGTAATTGGTCAGGTGTCCACAACCATTGGCCATATAGTGTACACTGTGTGTGTATATCACAAAGATTACGCCATCTCTAAATGGTATTGCTTAACTAGCATTTAGGCTGTCAAATGTCTCTGTTCATGAATTTCTTTGTTCAGGACAATCCTTGACAATTTGTTAAAATTTATGTGGACTCTTATGTGGACTCTTATGTGGGGTTGAAAAGAAGTACTGAAAAATACTGAAAAAGTCTTATAGCCACTCAAAAACAAAACTTTGGGCTGTCAGCTGTCATATTACAGAGACACTAGAAAGTGTAAAGTCATTTGTCCTGAAGATTCTGCCAGGATGGAAAACTTCCATTTATCTCTTTACTGTTGATTGTTACAAAGTGCTGTCACTGGAGACCAAAAGTGTTCAATAAACGTCTCCTCACAGAAGGCATCATGATGAAACCAATTGCACACTCTGTTATGTGGCGTATCCACCATACAAGTTAATATGGAAGCAATAACATATTCGAAGAAGAGCATTGACAAAACCATTTAAATGTCCGAAAAATTACTGACGATGCTTACCATATCGTTGAAAAGTGATGTACAACCCCAATTCCCCAATTGCCCCTATCCCAACTTTTTTGTAACATGTTGCATGCATCAAATAAACCTTTACCTTCAAAAAACTATGATGTTATTTGCCTTACAGGTGTCAGAGCTGCTGTTATAGAAAATTAATCAACACCTTCTTACTAATCAGGATTGAGAACTCTGTGGAATAAATACAGTTCATAAATAACGTGCATAAGTCATGCATTTGAGATGTGGAACAGGTATTTGGAACGTCTCCTACAATGACACTCAAGCACTTTTACTTCCATTTTTATGTATTATAAATCTTGATAACTTGCTTTTACTTGTAAAAGTTTCCTACTCAAATGCTTAATGGATATGGCTTAATGGATGACTACAAAACCTATTCAAATACTGAATATTTTTACTGAGGGATTTTTTTTCATCAGTTACATACATTATACACTCATTAAAGTCGCTCACTGGGCGTCTGCATGAGTTCTCGAGAGAATGAGAGATTCTGGAGCTGCTCTTGCACTGCCAGCTGTCTCATCTGTTTGTTTGTGTTTACTGTCTGTCAGGGGAAGATGAGGTCGGTGCTTGTGTGTCGAAAGACTGCGTGGTTTTAGACAGGGCTTGTTCCTGCACATGGTATATGATGGCATTCCAGCACAAGAAAGCAGAAGGATGCATTTATCTGACGGAATGTCTGGCAGTCTCGGAGAAGGACTCATGATGGGTTAAGATGACAAATGCGTGTGCACAGTCGAACAGGCTGGTGAACAGCATGAACCGGTGAGACGAGTGTGTGGGGTCAGTGTGTATGTGAGGTCGAGTTGGACAAAGACAGGGTGTGTATACACGTTTGTCTGATAGACAAAGAATAAGTAGGTGTGTGGTCACTGCTGAATAGGTTGTATTGGGGGTTTGTGTGAATTGGTTAGATGTGTGTGTGGTCTGTCCTTGTGTAAATGACCAAGTGTGTGTGTATGAGATTGCAGGAGGGAGGATGAGGGGGTTGGGTCAGGACCCCCAACAAGTATGAGACTGATGGTGACTCACGTTTGGCTTGTCTCGGTGAGTTATGAGAGATGTGGGGGTGGGAGATGGACGGGGGCGTGATCTGAAACTCAGCATTAAGCCTGGGGGGGGGAGTATGTGGGGGAGAGAGAGGAAAAGTTTTAAGCCCTAAGAGAACATGATGTATGGCAACCAGATGAGTAAAACAAAATTAATGAACCCGTCTAGACTTTTAAAACACACTCATGAGTAAACTGTCTGCTGGAAAACAAGCACTTTTATTGTTAGAAATGACACATGTCCCTCAAAATCACAGATCACAAAAGATCAAAGGATTGCATTTTTTTTTTTTTTTTTTTTTTTTTTTTTTTTTTTTTTTTTTTTTTACATTCGTATAGAGAGAAAACAACAGTGGTAAACAGTGCATGTTATCTTTCATCAAAGGAAAAATGAGACCCACATATTGGTGATTTTAAAGATTATGAACAATTCGAAAGGAGAAAAAAAAACCCATACACAGCCCTGGGCAGAAGAAAAACAAAAGCCCCTTTGTTCGGTATTGCTCACGGGGTTCGGACTACATTCATTTTTTTCCGCAAGAGACTTCACCGAAACACAGTCTGGTATCGAATAAAACTCATACAGTTCATTAATATTTCAGATCTGGGCATTTTAGGAATTGCATCCACTATTTTGTGGATGCACTATTTTGTTTATTTTTACACACACATACACACACATTCACTTTAAGACACATTTCTTCCACTGATTTCACATTTGGTTCCTTGCTGTATGTCGAGAAGGTGATCCCGTCTGGAATCTGTTTAAAGCCGCGGGGATTCTGCAGAGTGTAACTGTTTCAGCCTTTCCATGGAGACCCGCTACCTGCCACACACTAACGCTCGATATCAGGGTTAGAGGGTAGTGTTTGCTTGTTTGTAGTGGAGTTTGTGTGTTTAGCACAGTGAAATTCTAAATTGTTCAATCTCACACAGATACATGTGCTTTAGATTGGTGTGGGGTTACTCTTAGGCAAACATGTGGCACTGTTGGGCTATTGTGCAACCAGACCTGACTGTTTCTAGTGAGGACCCTGACACACCAAGCTGACTGTCGGTAATTTGAGGACATTATATGTGAGTGGCTAACTATCAGAATTTTTATGTGGCTTGTTCTGTACTGTTGGTTCTCATCAACACCAGTTGAATTGGTGGCACGGAAAAAGGAGAAGAGAAGAAACGAGCTACATCACAAGACAAGAAACTACAATCACAAGACAGCATGTATAAAAAAAAAAAAAAAAAAAAAAAGTGTCCAGCTAGGCTAGTTTGTACATACACACCAAGCAAGAAAGTCCTAGCAGGTAGAGAGGAAAAAAATATATTTTACCACAAAAATCCTAGCAGAAACTAGATGGCAAAAAGTATGTTGAGACTTGACCATCACAAACTGATGTGCTTGTTGAATGTGCCTTTCCAAAAACAGGAATTAATATAGAGTTGATCCCCCCCTTTGCTGTTACAATGGTCTCCACTCTTCTGGGAAGGCTTTACACTAGATTTTGGAGAGTGGCTGCAGGGATTTGTGCTCATTCAGCCACAAGAGCATTAGAGAAGCCAGGAACTGATGTTCAGTGAGGAGACCTGGGGTGCATTTGGCGTTCCAATTCATCCCAAAGGTGTTCAGTGGGGTTGAGGTCAGGGCTCTGTCTAGGCCACAAATTCTTTCACATCAACTTTGGCAAACCATGTCTACATGGAGCTCATTTTGTGTACAGAGACACTGTCATGCTAGAACAGCTTTGAGCCTCTTGGTTCCAGTGAAGGGAAATCATAATGCTACAGCATACAAACACATTCTATACAACTGTGTGCTTCCAACTTTGGGGAAGGAACACATATGGGGGTGATGGTCAGAAATCCACATACTTTTGGCCATATAGCATATGTCGATTAAAGAAATGGCTTCATGCTAACAGCATAAATAATAACCAACACCATGCACTTTTACACACACCAGAGAACATAGCTCCACCCACTTGTTTTCTATTGGCCACAAAACCACAGTGAATTCACAGGTCAAAATCCTTCAGCCAGATAAAGTCAGCGCAAAGCAAAAGTCCTGCAAAAAATCTGCTACCCGGAGAAAATGTGTTTCTTTCATGCCCAGTGTCCTTTCCCCTTCAGTGAATAGACTTTTTCTGCTGCACGTATTTTATTTGTGTTTGCTCTGACTACTGCTTTAGCTGACGACGTTTTGATGGATCTCCTGTATTGTCATACCAAGGAATCAAAACTCGTAAATATTATAGCAAAACTACAGATGTTGGCATCTCTGCATACTACTGTACTAAATCGTATGCTACTGTAGTAATCCAGGATACCTACTCAGTAGATGATGTGTGATAGTTACATACTATTTACTGCAGTAGTGTGAGATGTGAGACCTAACTGGAGAGTCTTTGATTATGAAGACAGACTACTGCCACCTGCTGGTATGGAGAGTTATTTTCTTTGACACAAGAAAGGAACAGACTTGCATGCCTACATGCTTTCAGCTGTAGTTTTGTGTTGTGTTTTTGTGTGCAGGATGTAGGGCATCAGGAAATGATCACCAGTTAACCTTGTTAGTGCTAGTTCTTCGACTCTGACTTGGTGTGCCACGGCCCCAAGACTTCACACAAAGCTGTAAACCTGATGTGTAGCTTTGCTAAAGATTTAGGAAACAAGTTATAGTTTAAACAGATAAATCCTAGCATACATGTTTGTGCCTTGTGCCTGTAATATGAATCCTAATCACTTGTAACACCAAACACCAGCCAAATCACTTGTAACACCTTCCCATAACCTCTGTTATACTGATTGTGCAGACCAAGTCCAATAGCCTCGCATGCTAACACATTCGGATCAATGCAGCACTGAAAGGCACTTCGGCATTTGAGTCTACAATGACTGATTTTGCGTATTCATGCTCACTTGAATCGATTATGCCTGTTGCACAATACGTCTCCTTGATGCATTTACTCCTTCCAAGATGTCGTCCCAGATGGAGATGATGATTTATAACGTTTGTTGTGGCTCACAGCCAAGTCCTTGGGAAAGGAAACAGAAAGTGCCCGGGCTGTGCATTTCATTCTTGTATGTATTGTGTATTGGCAGCAGTTGCTTTTTAAGCCTTGAGAATAGTGGCACTATCAGGGAAACTTCAGGCTGGAGTCCAGTCAGGAAGAAACATTTTTTTTACATTGAAGTCCAGCTTGGCCCTTTATCAAGAATCTGGCCATTTATATTACACATTATTGCCTCACCCTTAGTCTGTTGTCCATCAAATGATATGTACTGGCAGAGACATTGGCCTGCTGATTTTTCTTCTCATTTGCAGTCACCCATTGCTTATTCAGAACCTCAGCACGTTGAAGTTGAGGTCACACTCCCTATATATGAGGCATGTTGAAAACTTAAATATCCATCATGTACTTTGTGTGTGTGTGTGTGTGTGTGTATATATATATATATCTATATATATATCTATATATATATATATATATATATATATATATATAATCACACAAACACAACTGAGAAGAGAAAGAGAGAGAAAGAGATAAAGGGTTACATACTGTACATACTGAAAATGTTTGCGATCATGTGAATGTTGTTTTGTAGAAAACAAAGCATTAAAAGGCCACGGGTGTGACATTTAAACTGTACGGCACCCTGTGTGTTTAACCTTTCATACACTCTTTTTTTTTAAATCACCGATTTCCAAGCCGAGTGGACTGCGTTCTTGTTGATTGAGGGCGTGTTTGTATTTGGGTGAGTGAGACGTGTCTGCTTTTAGAAAGCAGGACTTAAGCGGGAGTATATGATTTATGTGTATTCGAAAATAAACACGTCGCTGCCTTTGATTTATTGAGTCTGACTACTTAATGAAAGGATCAACAAATCTCAGCGCCCACGTCTCTGGCTTACTGGGTTAAGTAAGTGCATTCTGTATTGTCTGTGTTTGTGGGTGCGTGTGTGTCTGAGAGAGAAAGAGAGAGTCCAGGTGGTGGTATCTGTTTTTAGGTCTCTATCTGGGATTGTATGCTGCTCCACTGGTTGGACGGGCCACAGAGAATTCCTGCATCTGCACAGCATACGCCTCTCCTCTTTCCCCTGGCACGCGTTTCTCTTCTTGTATCTCAATACATTTGAAAAAATGCATTATATCCGATGCCCAGTGGCCTGAGGTGAAAGCACAGTTCTTCTCCTCATACATCAGACATGCACATGATTGGCACAGATTAAGCCTCGCAAAGTTCTGGCAATCCTACTGTCCTTTTTGCTACCATTTCCAAGATCCACATCTTTGATGTGCTTTTAAAAATATACATACATTCTTCCGCCTTAAAAAAAAAAGGGGGGGGGGTCCAATTGTCTGAACCACTTCCTTCACATATAATATAAAAAAAATCTCAATCTGTTAAAAGAAAATAAAACAATGCAATGTCTGAGCTGTCTTCTGGGACCACACAGAGACAACGAAAGCCTCCCAGTGCCTCTTGGGTAATGTAACCTTGGCAAAGTCTCTCTGATCCGCCCTCAGAGGTCCAGCCGGAAAGCTCCGAAGTAGCTGGAGGAGTCCTCGGCATGCACCATGGAGGGGGAAGAGACGGACACAAACACCTCATCGCCAGCACGCAGCTCGAACAGACCTCCCTGGTAGACGGAGTGCAGGGCGTATTCAGCGTCAGGTGCCCAGCACTTGGTGCCTACACCCTTCAGCAGCTGGATGGGCCTCAGGTATGATGTTTTCTTGTAGACACACTGAACCAGCTGGTGGCTGGTGCCCTTCTGCTCGCCCTCACTGGGTGACGGGTAGCGAAAGTAGACCTGCGCGTACAGGTAGTAGCGACCGTCCTGAGGCACGCGGAGACGCCCATTGGCCAGTGTCATGTTGTGCAGGTGGGCGCCGAAGCTCTGATTGGCCCAGGAGCGCACGGGGTGGCGGCAGGACTGGTGCAGGTCCGCCTGCGGACTCGGATACTGAGAAGTGGCACCTGGAAGAGGGAGATATGTTCAGATTCAAAGCGTGTCTATAATGCAGGCCATCTGACGGAGATGTTTTTACAATATGTGATATGCATCGTGATATTCATATTTGCTGAGTTTACAACTGGAACAACACATAAAAAACCCCGCAGAACCTCAATATAAAAAAACACAAATATTAATACGATATTTCATATTAATAACAACGTATTAAAAAGTCTAATATTGTTTGCTTTTATTCTAAAATACAAAAACAATTTGTAACACTTTCTTATGAATCTATTATTTATAGGACAGCATACATAACACCTTATGATGCCTGGCATAAGCCTGTGTAAATGTTCATACAGTTATATGCCTCACACGCGTCTCTTTTTTTTTCTTTTCTTTCTCTTGATGTTAATAAGTAAAAACGCTGCTTCTAATGTTACAGAGAAACTGCAAAAGCCCTCCTTCTTGAAAATGCTACCGTGTAACTAGAAAACTACAAGTTACTGCTTTTCCACTGACTGTTACAAAGTGCTGACACTGGTGACTCCTTCCAAAAATGCTTTATAAACACCTCTTTACAGAAAACGTCACCATATCAACAGTGTTTGTGTATCATCTGGCATACAAGACATTAGTTACTATGGAAACGATAGTAATATTAGAACTAGTGCACTGATATAAACTTGTGATTTGCCATATACCTCCTGACCAATTAGACTTTTAAGAGTTCAACAGTTCAACAGGATATAGTAATGACTTATACTTTTCGTGAATGTGCCTAACAACTCCATAAAAAAAAAGTGACATTAAATGGTACAAAACTGCAGCAACACTGTTCTATATATTTGGTTATGCAGAAATCTGACAGACGTTTAAGACCAGGTTTCTGAAAACCTTGCAGCTTAACATTAACGACGTAACTATTACAGATTTCCTCATCATAACAGGGTAACAGGGCGAGACTGAAGAAAACAAGTGCTGGGATGTAAGGACAGGATGGAGCTCAGAGAAGCTTGCGTGATGAATATAGAGGATTAGTGTTTAGAGGAAGGTATGGATCTGAAGCTGACAGAAAGAAGAAGAAGAAGAGGAAGAATTTCCAGGACAAGTGAGGAGTATGTGTGTGTGTGTGTGTGTGTATGTGGGAGACAAAGTGGGAGGTTATCCAACCAAAACAAGCAGAATTCCTCAATAAAGATCAATAGATCACGCAAGACGAAATCCATGACTTTTATTCCAAGATTCAAAAGATTTCTTAACTGCAAGCTGCCTGAGACACAGAAACAAATCTGCAGATGAGCAGCAGATGTCTACATTAGACGTTTGCTTTCATCGCCAGCTCTGTGATATAAACATTTGCAGAGTCGTGGCATTTTGAGGTTTTTAAATTTAATACATGCCTGTAAGTGAGATTACTTACATACATGTTATAGAACAATCCTTTACTGCCTGTCGACATTTTTGTTTTTTGAGTGAAATCAGTGCATATCTTTGCAATCAAACAGGAAAACACTTGAGGAAATGAAACTCCAGCTTCAACTCTTTCGCAGTTTAATTATCATGCTTGTGACTCATGGTGTGGAACCACAGCCATTTTGGCTTGCTTAGCATGTGTGTGTGTAACACTGATGGCTAACAAAGATCAGCTGGTTTACTTAAAATCAGTTGAGGACCATGCTTTTTGAATTGATATATGAAGTAATAAAGCATATTTATAAACCTATAAAAGTTAGTATGTACAGACACAATTGGAATCTTTTAAACAATGAATTCATAAATGTGATGAGTTTTTCTTCTTAAACGACCTTTTAAACTCTGCTGAAATGAAATTCAAATGTGTTTGTCTTGACCTTTAAAACTTTTTCAACAATTCTGAAAACAAGTTTCATCTCATTACTGAAACATACTGGAAAAATAATCTCTGCAGTATTTTGGCACAACCCTTAATATTTGACCAGGGAGAAGTGTTCAACCTTTTCCTACATCTGGATCACATGGTGGGAGTATGTCCGGTGAAGATTTCAAAATAAAACTTTCCAATTCTGAAAATCTGGATGTGATTTTAAAATATTTTACTTGCAAAAACAGCTTTCATTTTGTCCTCATACAAAATGCATGAAAAATAAAATTCAACTGTGTTTATCTTCACTTGCATCTAACAAAATCAGTTTTATATTGTGTACAAATTTTGTGATACATATGCTTGAATTGTCATAAACCAAACCCAAGCCTTCTCAGTACTGAATGCTTGTTTCCAGAATGACATTCAGTTGTCAGTTAAAGTGCTGTGTAAACCAGAGTGCACTGTACATAACGTTAAAATATGATGACACATTATTTCCCCCAGTGAAAAAGCGTTTCAGAGCCACTTAATCCAAAGCAAATATGTCTTAAGACTGAAAGATTGTCTGAATAGAGGATTAATACAGTATAGCACTATGTAAATTAAAAAAAAGTGGATTAGAAACAGAAAGGAAATAAATGTAAAGCGAAAACAAGAGTGAACATTATGGCTTCAACTAACGATTATTTTCATAATCGATTAGTTGGCCAATTATTATTTGTGTTTTTCTTAGACTAATCGATTAATCGGGGGGCGGGGGTGGCTTTCAGTACCATTTTTTCATTTATTTAAAATCCACAAACAGTGTTATAAATATAAACTTCAGACTAAATCTTTACACAACTATTTGTCCAATTATATAAGACCCAATTATAGAAGAACCCAACACACACACACACACACACACCAGAAAATATATTATTCATTTAGGACTGTAGTTATTTCAGTGCTTTTTGTGCATCCATAAAAAATAACGCATAAATACTAATATATAAAACAAACTAAGTATATAACTAAGTATATAAACAGTAAACTGAAGAAAGTCATTGTCAGTGACTCTGGGTATTAGGCTAAAGCTAGCGGCGTCACGTTACATGCGTATGACGTCATGCGCCATCGACTAGGAAGCGGCTTCTACTTCCGGGTATTAAAAAAACCCGCTATTGATATATTTGAGACGACATTACCTTTCTAAAATCCATACACTAGACAGTAGAGTACACAGTGCATAGTGTTAAGGTCTGAAAGTAGTTAAACTTGTAAATGTACATCAACTCCTTTCAGTGTATGCTTAGGCTATTTCTACATTTTGGTTACACTCCAACACAAAGCGGGGGAAAAAGTTAACTGGATACACAGCAGAATTAAAGTAAAAAACAACGACCTTTACCAACCTTCACAATTGCACCACTTATAAAGCTTAATTCTTAATTAAAGCAGACATGGCTCACCTTGTACGCTGCTGAGTGTAAGGTGGGCTGAAGGTCTCTGTGTCACAAACGTTGCCCCTGTAGTGTTGTAACTATGTGGTAAGGTTCTCGCTTCTGGAGTAGGAAAGAATCAAATCAGTACAGGACTGACAAAACAAACCCAAGTCCGAAGGGAAGCCTTGAGTTAATCAGTAATCAGTTTTACATGGCTGAATGAACATGATTACATACAATAATTTGATGCTCACCTTGTAATGTCTGTCTGGAGATGATATTCTCTGTTACCTGTGACAGACAAGACATATCTTGTTAGTGCAGGAAGCTCAGAGAGAACATGCAATGACTCATCAACATTCCTGACCATCTTAAACACCTGAGGATATTTGATCTGTTTTGTTTGTGTCTCCGTCCTGGCATGCAGCTCTGTGCAACCTAACACAGTACATTTCAGTTTTCTGAAACTCCCCCCCGCCCCCCCAACCTTCTGTCTTATATCTCTCACACATTCCGGGTTACCGTGTGCAGTTTTGGTTTATCTCAAGCGTGCCAGCATTACAGCTGTATTTTAGAGTTTATTATACAATAGAAATTAGATTAGTTTTTGAAGCTACATGTACACAATTTTGGAACAGTTTTGCGTTGAAGGGGTACTCGCCAGCTGTATAGGTGAAATTGGGGCCTGAGGTAGTTCAGGCTGGAATTTGATTTTTTTTTTTTGTGGGGGTTGTATTGCTCAGGGGGGTGAAATTTGCAGTAACCTGTGACAGTCATATTTTATACCAGTCATCCTCCAGTATCCAGTCCATTTGTCCCTGTCAGGCTGACCAGGATTTGAACCAGCAACTTTCAACATAATGGGCTTGTGTTCGAATGCCTCAAGGCCAGTCCCAACCTATGACTTCATTTTGTTTTAACCCCACATGGAAACATCCGATTAAACTAATCACTCGCTTAATGACTTTTTGATTGTGTAGCTAAATGGAAATGCTTGCATTATACTTAAAAATGTGTTGTGAGCACAACTGTAGGAGAATTCAACAAAGACACGTGCGTTTAATGTCTTGCAGGTGCCTGAAAGTAAAAGTTTGGAAGGAGGAAGACTCTGAACATAATGCCGAACATAATGCCAAGCATAATGCTGCGAGACATACAGTATGCCTATGTAACACACATCAGTCTTCATACTGGTGTCGAATGTGAAGTCTCAGCACACAATGGTGGGAAAACAAAATGGTGACTAGTAAAGCAACACTCAAAAAAAAAAACAAAAAAAAAAAAAAAACCTACTCAAGGGCTAAAGAATGTCTTCTGTATGTATCGGATTTCAAGAAATTACTAAGTAGCATGTTCGGTGAAGCAACTCCTTTATGCTGGATTAGAAACCGGTCTTCCTTCTATCTACACAGGCTGATACAGTGACAAACATAAAACCCACGACCCTGACTAGTTTTTACCAGAAATGTGAAACACTTGGTCTATTCCTAAGAAGTGCCTGCTTGCAAAAATGCAAAGCAATCATTTTTCTCCATAAGTAAAGTTTATTATCATTCTCTATTTATGGTCTGTTTCTGTTCTCTCCTGCAGATGCAGAACTCCCCCGCTCCTTCAGTCTTTTCTTCCTTTTCTCCGTCTAGCCTTCAGCGCTCTGTGTAAGTGCACTATGGAGACTCTGTTGATGTTGGCGCGAAGCTGTCTTGCTATTCATCAGACACAGAAGCGCCTACGCACACACTAAAATGACATAATCTCCCCGTGACAGCATGAGAGCCAGCGGATGGAGGCACGCTCGCCTCTGGAGTTCCTCTCCGTTGACTTGACACGAAATCTGCCAACACTGTTTCACACATGACATTGATTAAGACTATTCTGTATTGTAATATACTGTAAATGTATTG
The DNA here is from genome assembly GCA_024331685.1 of Stegophilus panzeri. NCBI lineage: Eukaryota > Metazoa > Chordata > Actinopteri > Siluriformes > Trichomycteridae > Stegophilus > Stegophilus panzeri. The sequence continues at coordinate 19,389,776 of JANDJT010000206.1, read as the reverse complement.
TAATGTGATAAACTTACACGCAAACTGTAATGGCAAAGATTTAGCTGCAGCACTGTCACATGCTAGTGTTGTAATCAAGCCGTTTACCCTTGTCTGTGTTGAGTCTAAATGATCTCACCCTTACATCCCAGTCAAGATGTTACTCACATCAAATTAAGTCCAGAATGGGGCTTCTGGCATGGGAATAACAGATTGCAGTAGACCGTAGCAGTGCAGTTTGGGCAAAGCTATTGATTGTTAAAGAAACAAATATTGATCAATCCTTCTTAAACAGCTTAAGTCGTATATAAATGAGTCCAAGTTGAATCTCTGGTCATATGTAAGTGAGACAGAGTCAAGCCTCAAGTGGTTGATAAGTGAGTCAGAAGTCATAAATAAGTGAGTCCAAATCAGGTCTCAAGACATAAGTAAATTTGAGTTGAGTCTCATGTCATAGAATAAGTGAGTCTCAATCAAGTGCCAAGTCATCATCCTGAAGTGAGTCAGAACCTGAGTCTTAAGTCATTATATAAGTGAGCCTGATTTAATTGTCAGTACACAAATAAACGAGTCTGATAAGGGCGTCAGGGATGGGGTGTCTCAAGTCATAGATAAGTGAGTCAGAGTTTAGTCTCAAATTTTAGATAAGTGAGTCTGAGTAGAGTTGCAAGTCTTACAGAAGGGAATCTAAGTCGGCTCTCAAGTCTTATATATGAATCCAAGTCAAGTCTGAAGTAATAGATAAACAAGCCCAAGCTGAATCTCAAGTCTTAGAGAAGTGAGTCGAGGTAGATTCTCAGGTCTTAGAGAAGTGAGTCTGAGTAGAGTCTCAGGTCTTAGAGAAGTGAGTCTGAGTAGAGTCTCAGGTCTT
>JANDJT010000206.1:19377315-19388826 GCA_024331685.1 Stegophilus panzeri | reverse complement strand
CAGGTCTTAGAGAAGTGAGTCTGAGTAGAGTCTCAGGTCTTAGAGAAGTGAGTCTGAGTAGAGTCTCAGGTCTTAGAATAATATAAAAGTGAGTCCAAGTCTGAATCTCAAGTCATAGATTAAGCAAATCCTAATCAAATGTCAAATCATATAAAAATGAGTCAGAATACGAGTGTCAAGTCATAGAATAGGTGAGTGCAAAAAGTCCTGACCATCCCACTCATATGTGCTTGAATATCTCATTATAGATTCAGTGCCCTTTGCTGTTACAATAACCTCCACTCTTCTGGGAAGGCTTTCCACTAGATTATGGAATGTGACTGTGGGGATTTGCGCATTCAGCCACAAGAGCATTAGTGAGATCAGCCACTGATGTTGGGTGAGGAGGTCTGGGGTGCAGTCTACATAGCAATTCATATCAAAAGTGTTCAGTGGGGTTGAGGTCAGGGCTCTCTCTGTGCGAGTTCTTGCCAAACCATGTCTTCATGAAGCTCGCTTTGTACACAGGGGTATTATCATGCTGGAACAGATTTGGGCCTCTTAGCTCCAGTGAAGGGAAATTGTAATGGTACACAAACACATCCTATACAATTGTGTGCTTCCAACTTCTCTTTCGCGTGTGGGAGGGGTGTAAATGGAGGTTTACAAATTCTACTCAGTGTTGCTATGTACATGGCTATGTAGTCCTGCTGGACTATTTTAGAAGATATTCAGCAATAAATATTCTCTGTGTCAAATGTATGACATCATTGTTAAGTAGCTGTGTAATAAGTGGGTTAATATCAACTCCTCCAGGGCAAGACAAGACCTCTGTGTTCTGCACCATGGTTTACTTTGTGATAATCACCGACTGTCTGTAGGTTATCCCATGCCTGTTTGAGTACATAATGTTAATTATTTGGTCCATAAAAGAACGTTAATTCTGTTGGATGCTGGGCTCCGTAAAGCCTTTGAAATCTGTAATCCCTGAGTTTATACTCATAGGACTTACAGGAAATTAGACAGGAAACAGGGATAATTGGTGTGCAGAGAAACCAGCTGTTTTGTAAACTGCAAGACGCTGACGGTTGAGGTCAGGAATAGGAACTATAAATGCGCCCCAACAATAACAATAAACAAACTCAACGTGAAACCTTTGACCGCAAAGTGAAAGAGATGGGCAGAGGTGCTGGGGAGTATTTCTCCAAACACACACACACACATACATACACAAAAGCAGACACTGTGGAGAAAACTATTTAGCCTCTTCTCTGCCTGAGCTAAGCAGATAATCTAATTCCTTAATATCAGCATGAGATTGGGGTTTGGAGTCAATTTTATTTTTGTAGATAACACTTTCTCCACTGTGCATTCTTAAGGAGAAGCATTAATAAGTAACAGTGGCTGTGCTTCAGGAAGAGAGTGACTGAGTTAACCATAAATCTCAAATAGCCAGACTTTGCACTGTGGAATGCACCAACAGAGATTGATAACAGTGTTGATTAGATGAATGAAAACACATATACACATAAAAATATGTCATTCCTATGTTTTTCATGCACATGTATATGTGTGTTCATACACTGTGTATTTCTGCTGTGTTTTTCGGGTCAGTGCAGTTTGGCATTCACGGCTGCATGATGAAGCTGACCCAAAAACGGCGTCCCGCTCTGTTGCCCCTGAGCAGAGACCTCGTTGTTGATCTGATACACACTTTTTCAGACTTTTTCAATCTTGTTCGAGAGTGCACCCTTGTCTCGTCTGGACTCGTTCCTTCCCCTTTACTTGACTTTTCAACACTTAATGCGGGTGTTAAAGACATGACAGTTTGCCTTCAGCCTTGGCAGTACACAAAACTGTCACGGTGGCTTCCAAACATTTTAAAGCGCTCTGCCTCTCTCACTCAGAAGGTCGCTGTAGTGGGTTAGTGAAATCTGACTCTAAGTAGAACCAGCTTTGAGCACTTCGAGAACATTTTTGGCAGGAGGCGAGCCCTCGCGTACTCCGCAGCAGAGCAACACGAGAGCGCCAGCAGGCCCCAGCTCCATCACCTTATTAACTTCTCCTTTTTTCTTCCCTGGCTTTTTGCGTTTCTTTCTAACTTTTTTTTTTTTGTCCCTTCTCTTTCCCAAATGTCTCTTGCTCACGGTCCCTATGCACATTCTCTATCTCAAAAACATCTGAAAAGAAGGTTAGAAAAAATGCATATCGCTGAGTGCAAAAGTTTGTATACCCTTAGGATAAATGAACCTCTTTTACCAAAGAGTCATTTAGTGTGTTGTGTTTTACAGATGTTCTTTTATGATCACAAATAACAGAAATGTTCAAATCGTGTATGTTAAGATGTCAATAGTTAATAAAAGTTCGTTTCTATAGATCAAGTCTGGCAAAACTTCTTTCTAGAGCTTGATGTTTTGGTTCTTTTCTAAGTAGTTTTCTGTTTAATCATTAATTAAACATCACCTTCTGGCCAATCAGATTCAAGAATCGAACAGTGCTAAGGTATAGATTGAAGCAAGGTACATAACTGTGCTTTAAGAGCCTGCTATTGTACTTTACAATGCATTCCACTGTTTGTACCTTTGAGGAGAAAAAAATCAGGAGAGATACAATTTGCAATAGTATATTCTTCCCCTTTGATTTTACTTATAGGATTTTGCTATGGCATTTGAGCATTGCTTCTAACATTTAGACAGAATGAGATTTTTTTTGTATTTTTACTTTGGGATGGTGGAAAAGTGAGTCTTTCCAAGGAATGCTTTCTCTATGATTTAATGAGTCATTAGACTGAATCAAAGATGGACATGGGACCAGGATGAAGGGACAAAAAGTCCCATTGAGCAACAAGGGGGAAATGGAGCCTGGATTTAGGGATTTTCAGAGGGCTTTGTCGGCTTCTCCTCTGCTCCCACTTACTCAGGTAGAGTCAGTGTTCATGATATTAACTGGCACAGGAAGGCTGATATTATCAGTCTCGCCCTGGTGCATTCTGATGCATTTACAACTGCTCATTTCTACTCGAGAATATCCGTGCAGGTCTCTGTGTGCAGGATTAAACAGAAAAACTCTCTTTATATTGGAGTTGAGCAGGAGATATTTGTTTTGGCTTCACATCAAATTTGAGCACAATTATTGCCGCAGTAACAAAGGCCCGGGTCGATGGAGTGTGTGCGTGTTCGAGGGGCGTTATAGCAATCGCACACTCTGCTATGTAATGTGTAAGAGTGAGACTGTGATTTTTTCTTGTTTCAATCCATTAGTAATAACTACCACGTGTGTTGGCGTTCACAACATTCTGAAGGCCTACTCTTAATAAACATTCCTCTCTCTTTCACTGCCTCAGTTGTTTTCTCGACTGTTCAGTTGTTTTGTTTCTCTTTCTCCTCCCTCTCTCTCTCTCTCTCTCTCATTCCAACTGCTTACTGGACCTGTTTCTTTCTTTCTCTAAGCCCAAATCTCACTCGCTAACTTGTGTAGGCACGCGAGCAAATACAAACACAGAGTCATGTGTGTCCATATATAATATTACATATCGTTCTCTGTTCTTGTGTCAAGGACATATATGTGTCCTCATTAGTTTTTTTTTTTTTTCCCCCCAGTGGCTGACTCCTAAGGCGATCTGGGTATTCTTTCGGGAGCCATAATTGCGTCCACATCTCTCTGAAAATGGCACATGTGTTTTGAATTAAGTGCCAAATGCCTCAGTCTCCCAGCACCAATAAATTGTTTGCAGCCTCACTCAATTAGTAGCGAAAGATTTGACAGAGCGGGAGGGGGTGACATGCGTCATAAAGTCTGTAAGTGTGGAGAAATGGAGGTGCTGGACTAGAGAAAACAAAAGAAATTGATTCAAATCATATATATTTGGTGCTTATGATGGATAGATGCACTTTTACACACAAAACACACGTGCGGTTAAACGTGTGGTCCTCCATCACCTAAAGATACTCGATGACAAAAACTTGCTCAGCTTTTTTCTACAGGATAGAACATGAAATAACTGAACACAGGATTAACCAGATGTTCCTGGGGAAAACCAAGTAGTTCCCATTGAGCTGGGATAGTGAAGTGGTTCATGAATAGGGCACACTGGTGACTCACTTGGCATATTGCTGAGAAACACAGGCACAATCATGAAGCGCCTTAAAGCAATTAATGAGTCAAACATCTTAATTTTATGCACTAAGAAATGACTGACTTGCTTTGACACATTTATTTTAACAGTAATGAAGAGCATAACTAGAAACCGCCTACTGGTTTCGCCACTGAGCCCAAACACTCGAGTGAAACATATTATTTAAAAAGCACTGATCTGTCGAAGTCAGCGAAATGAGCCGCCTGTTGATAAACAGGCCTGGCGACAGCACGCATCGGCTTCACGGGTTACGTAATGGAGCGCTTGTGCTTCTTAACTGGTTCCAGATGTAGACTTACCTTAGAGATGTAGGCCTTGATGCCTTCAGCCAGTTTGATGCAAGATTCTCCTAAGAGCTGGGCCAGGTCCTCTGGAATATCCCGGTTTTTATCCAGGGCGTTGAGCAATCCCAGACATCGCAGCTCTTCTGTTACTCCTTGGTTCTTCACCTGTCAATGCACCAGTCACAGGAAGGTTTCAATGATCAAGCTGAGTTTCTTATAGTTTGTCACAAATGATTCTTCACTCTTATTACCAATACCACTTTTTCAGTTAGCTATATATATTATTTTGGATAATGAAAAATTATAGATTGTGCCTGTGACACACGGAGCACACTGACATCCATTATATATTATACATTATATATGACCACTTATAACTTTCACTCATTGGCTCTACACCCTCCAATACACCAAGTTTTATAGATCAGGCTGGCATTTCTTATTGTTTGACAGATTTAACTTCTTCTTCTTCTTCTTTTTTTTTTTTTTTTTTACACTTCTTTTTATTTGCTAGTTACATCACACTCTACACCTGTAAATATCTTCATCTTTTATTGTCTACTCATTTTTATGCATTTCATATCCCCTATCCATGATCTTATTTAGATTTAGAGACATGTACCTAGAGAAATCAGTGGTACGATGTGTGCTTTGGCAAAGGAACACTATAACCGACTCAGATTGCTTTGTTCTCCTGCTGTCATGAATCTAACCCAACAAATTCTGAGCAACAATCAAAGAACAATCTGAACAAGACCCAAGGGGTGGTTAACAATCGAGCAGTCTGAAACCCAGGACACGATTTGTGGCCAGTTTGAACACAATTCTTGACCTTTTCTGTGAGAAGTGCATATGAACATGCTAGGGCAAATAAGTTAGGACATGTTAAACTCAACGACTGTGAGCTAGCTGAAGAGCTGTTACATCCTCGAGGGGGAAGATTAAGTGACCTTGCTAAGAGGCAAGTCCTTTCTCTCCCTTTCTCTTTATCCACATTCACAAATCTTTGCAAATGATCTAGGAAGGAGGTCTGCATGCAATTTGAAGCCTAGAATCAGAAATTGCTTAGTGTCACGGTTGGCATTTGCTCTTAATGATTCTTTAGCAGTTGCCTCCAGAGCATGACAGAGAGGGCATGCAGGGTGAAGGGGTCTCTTTTTCAGAGCCAATGATGTTAAACAAATCAGGCAGTGTGAATCAGGCAGCTAATGAGTGGGCTTTACCCTTGCAGCATGTAGGGCAGGGCTGAATCGAGGCCAGTTTTATAGGTTATATGATTTTAGGGCTGTGACTTGGGAGGTGAACAGATCCTCAATTAAAAACAAACGTTGGTTTGCACTGGACAAGGCAACCTCAATGCTTTACAGGAAATCAAGCTCCTTTTCATGCATTTCACCAGTTTTTCAGTTACTTGTATAGATTGTAAATTGTGTCTGTGACATGCAGAGCACACTGAGGTCTTTAAAAAATGACCTGAGTACAGCTTTGTGGTTTTCTTGTAATGGGTACGATTATTATTTGTGGATTTTTGGTAGGACTGTTAACGTTTTTCTTGGTTCATGCCAAACTGCTGGAGCCACTTTAATTTTTTACTGTCTACTTGACAAATACATCCTGGCTTTTACAAGTTCATGCTTGATTGAAGTTGCAGCAAAAAACAAGAAAGAAAAAATTCTACAAGTAGTAGTGTATTTGTTTACTACATATTATAACTGAAAGCGCTGTCCAAGGTGTGGTTAATTATTATATGCCAGTAATCTGTGGCACGCCCATGCCTTAAGATACAAAACAAGCTGTAGCATCAGAGCTATGTACCTAGTCATGCTTCCTTATAGAATCTGTGCAGCAGGCTCCATATCCACATGTAATGTATTACATGTATTGGTAGTAAAATATACAGTACAGCAAAATGCTATAAAATCAACAGTAGTTGCATGCCGGTTGTAGGGATGCAAGTGTGGGGTCCAGAAAGGGTGAGCAAGGATTTCTGATCCCAGAGAGAGCAGCAGGAAATGAGGAACAATGCTCTAGTGTTACTCCTGGTTTCTGGAGCCGGGGGAAGAGTGGAGTGGACCTGCCACTGCTGAACTTTATGCTTCACTCAACATATCGCTACTTTTTAGGGAAGGATTAAAAAGAGAAACCAGTAACTTAAAGCCTTGCCAGGATCTCTCTCTCTCTCTCTCTCTCTCTCTCTCTCTCTCTCTCCCCCTCTCAATCATCCTGTCTCTTTTTTAACGTGTAACTTTTTGTTGTTTTTTTTTTCCAAATTCTCCCTGTGATGTCAGAAGGAAACAGCAGGACTCATCAGGGTTTGTGGGGAAAAGTTTTTGCGCTTCTCTCTGTTCCAGCTCATCTGCTTGGCTTGAGCTTTGGGAAACTAAACTCAGGCTGGGGGAGAGCAGGTTGTCTGGGCAGACAGGACGAATACACTCAGGAATCAATCTTTTATTTTTTTTTTAAATATAGGCTATTCATAATGCTAAGCGGAAAAAGTTTTCGAAGATCTTTCTTGTACTAGGAGCAAAACTCACTAAATGTCAATAGGAATCAATAATAATCCAATGTCAAGGATAATAACTATTGTTTAATTATATATTATGTAACTGCACCCTGTAAAGGATAATAACTATTTCATTATTGTTCCTAATTGCTGTAATACAAATGAAGTCTAATACTCCAGAAGTCTTGAACTGTTTTAAAAGTTGTAAACAGGCGCCTTTTTGACTTAATAACTTGTTATTTCAAGGAATTATATCTTTATTTCAATGTTATAACTCATTATTTTGACTTGTCATTATTTTGACATACAGTACTGTGCAAAAGTCTTAGGCACCCTATTTTTTTTTTTAGTACAAACTTTGTTATAGATTTTTTTATTGTATGATTTCTACATTCATATCAAGTCAGTACAAAAACATTTTAGATTTCCAAACATTAGTTTTCCAACACAAAATTAAATGTAACAGAAAAATGTTTGTATGTCAGTAAAGAAAGCAGCAGATTAAGTGGTAAGAGACATTTTTCAGACAAAAAACACAATGAAGGCTGTTGGGTTTTGCTGCAAAACTAAGAAGCGAGTGCGACAGTCAAAATCTCCAGAAGAACCGTGTCTGATTCTGCAACATGCTCAATAAAACTTACAGCTCATCTCCTTATAAAACTGCACTAATTCTACCTGAGACTACTTTTTTTTTTTTTAAAGCAAAGGGTCGTCACACCAAATATTGCCTTTGTTTCATTTATTACATTTTACTGCTCTTTCTACTATTTTTTAAATGGAGAAACATTTAATTTCATTATTTTTGAAGGCATCTTTAATTTACAGCATTTCTTTGCATGTGCCTAAGACTTTTGGACAGTACTGTATTATATTGTTTAGTTTGACTTAGACAATATAAAACACCCTACAATCGAAGTAAGACTAAATTATTAACTATTAGCTTATAAATCTTCTTCAGTACGCTGCTTCCCAGATGTTGCTTAAGTGGAATATACATCTACGTCTAATATACACACATATACATCTACTAATATGGAATTCACCTAAATGGGTTCAGACATGATAAGTCTAATTCAAACTGTCAAAATAAGAGTCGGTCAGTTTAAGTGTTAGAAATCGAAGAAATATGTCTAAATAACAAGTTAAGTTGAAATGACGAGACATTAAATCAAGATATTGACATAGCACTTAATTTTTTTTTTTTACAACTTCCGTATTATAAGACTAGAAAGCCTTCCGGGTGGAGATTTTTCCATTTCTCAGAAATCACTGCACAACAAGGAGTGCCTGCTGATAAGCCTCAGAGGTGTAGTGAATGTTTAATTTTCGCTTCCCTGTAGATCACTGAGTGAAAATTAACATGCCATCTCGGCAGCTCCATAACACCAAATGTCACACCTGAGTGCACAAGCACAAAGGCAATCACACAAGACAGAAAGACGATGACCAAAAAAATCACCCACATGTTGCTACAGGAAACCATGCTTTTACGCATAATCTCCTTTCTTTTGCCTATTCTCATTGGCTCGTAAATCTCTTAAATGACCAGTGCAGACTGGCCCCTTTGAGACGTCATTGTAAGACGCTTTCAAAGAGATTGTGGTCGTTCGAATGCCTCTCAATTCTCTTGCTTTCTGTTCTGTTTGTCTTCAGCTCGGGTTCATCACAGAGAGCGCTTGCGGCATACTAACTACAGGCCTGACAGTGGAATCAGGTAGATATCCTGCAGCATAAACCACCAAAAGTTTCCCATTAAGGCAGCGAGGCGCTCAGGATAGGCAGTAATTCCCCTCGTATTTTAATTTATACAAAAATCAGTCCAGACACAAGCAGCTCTTGGACCGAGTAACAAACACATTTAAATCTTAAAGTGTTGCTTGTTGGGCCTGAAGGAATGCAGCCTGTCCAGCCTTCATCAGCTCTGAGCACATTCAAAAAGGAAAGTATGTGTGATATGATGGTAAAATGTAGTCTCCCTTCCTGAAGTTTTATTTCCAGCAGAAGTGAGCGCCTTGAGAAGCGAGAAGAACCTGCTGTGTGTGACGTGCCTCTCAAATGAGCCCTAATGAAAAGATAGCATCTATCTTTTCATGTAGGGCTGGAGTAAACCAGAGGTCCAGTTAACGGCTGGGTCTTTTTATTTTGCCAATATTGTTCTTACGGGTTGTGATAACGTGAGCCTGAGCAGAAATGTTTACATGCTTCTAGGACAACAGTGCTGGTAGGCCGACCCATCTGGCCGCTACGCCGTGTGTGAGCGTGGGATATTTACATTAGCTCTAATGACCCTTCATTAGGTTGCAGCTGGTCCACTTGAGGAACAAAAACACCTAAAATAGCATAAAGGATTCCTTTTGGTTACTAAGGTGAAGGTTAGTGTTAGGCTTAATTGTAGGCATAGCATTAATTATTAATTAGCCACATTAATAATTGTCAGTAGATTGTCCTCACATGGACAGTAAAACAAACGTGTGCATGTGTGTGTGTGTGTGTCTCAAGTGCATGATTTGCAAACCCATGTCAATTCTTTCTCTTTTTCTTTAAACACTTTTTTTAAAACTGATTGCCTTTCACTTAATTAAACATAAATGAAAAATTATTCAGATAAAAAGCGTATTTTTGCAGAAGAGTAAATTAATAGCTTGTGTTTATTAAAGCGATAAAAACTTACATGTGCGTTGAAGAATTGTATACTCTGGGTGATAAAGATTCAAAACAAATTTCCATAAACAGCAAGCCCGTATAAAAAAAATCATACTTTTGTGTGGGCAGCAGTGTTGTGTTTTATTTTAAACTCCGTGAAACAGTTTCGATTAAATCTTGTTTCTCATTGGGAAACATCCAAGCCCTGCTTGAGGCTAGCTAACTTGGCGTAACATGAATCCACAAAGAAAGGCAGCCAAATTTAGCTGCATAAGGACTGTTCTGCATAAACCCCAAAAGTTCGGACTGACAGAGAAGAGCAAAAAGAAAAGAAAGAAAGAACAATAAATAGGCAGACATAGGAAGGTGTAAGTGAGTAAGATTTTTTTGTGGATCTTGGCAATCGAAACTGTCACAGAAGGCTTTGACCGAGTTGGAGGGAAAAAGCTAAACACTGGGTGCAGGATATAATTTTACACCAACTTTTGTTATGGTTGCTGAAGGTTTCTCTCACAGAGCACCTGGAGTAGAGCGCAGTGGCATTACAAAAGCCTCCAATGGGTGCTGACTTGCAAAAAAACAGCAGCATGTGGAAGTGGGCGCACCAGTCACACTCAGTGGTAAACTGGCTTAGTCACGGGCTCAGTCGAGCGCCATGACGTACCTAAAAGCAGAGTGACTGCATTCTGGCAAGCACCTTCAGATTGGACCTCAGGAAGTAGACATAAATAGGTCAGTCTTTGGTTCAATGCAATGTCAACGCCATACCCTTACGTGTGAGTCCTTCCCTTTGATCTTTTTCTGCTGTTTACAGTCTTTGTGTCTGACCTTTTTCCCCTTTCCTTTTCCATTTCACTGAGCATGAAGCAGCCTCGTCTATCAGCTAAAATGCTGAATTTATTTACACTGTCTACCATTTCTGATTCAGGTATTTATTTATGTCTTGTAAATGCAGAACCAGACTTATGTAAAGTTTCTGAGTGATCGAACATCTACAATTTGTAAGTCAATGTAGCTGAATACAGCTTATCATCATCACGTGACAGTGAGGACAACAGTGATGCATTACACATCACTCCGTGACCTAAACCAAAACTGTCCTTGGTGTAGCCTCAGTTGCTTACAGCAGCTTACTCCCAAACCACAGTGTCTATTTTTGAAAAGAATTATGGCTATCTCCCAGCAAGCATGGAAAAGTCCCTTTAAAATGGCTCAAAAACAGCACAAAACAACCACGGGCCGAATGTAACAAAACAATACTGTAGCTCCTACTTCATATCATAAAGTACAGCCCTACAAATGACAAAGACAGTTACAGATCTGAGCCTCCACAAATGTTAGAAAGTATCCAGTGCACAGATTTACAGTGTTCCTCAAGGATTTGTGCTTCAACTGTCTGGAGTCTTTCTCTGGCAGATTCACAGAAAAGGAAGCATAAAGAAGCATTTGTATCTGTTCTGCAGTATCAGATGGTTTTCTATGTGAAAAGCATACACGGGGACATAAAATCTCTACGTTACTAAAAGTCATATATGTGTTGCAGTGTAATATAAGCCACCAAAACGTTCTTTTCTGTCTAAACTTGTTGCTAATCAGGAAGAGATCCTAAAACGATTATGGTCCATTTTTGTACCTTATATAAATGTTAAAGTTACATTACATTCGCATTTCTAGGTAAAAGATGTATATCCCAGTAAAAAAAAAAGAAAGGTACAGTTTAGTACACTTTTTGAGAGTGTAAGATCTGGTTTTAATAAAATCTGGTTTTAATAAATACTTTTAAATTAACTTAAAATGGTTTTTAATAAATAGCTTACAAAATATATAAGTATATATGCAAGTGTAAACATATACAAACATCTCTCTCTCTCTCTCTCTCTCTCTATATATATATATATATATATATATATATATATATATATATATACACAAAAATAAACATACAAAAAAAAAACCTGCACATGTTT
>JANDJT010000206.1:19341612-19364944 GCA_024331685.1 Stegophilus panzeri | reverse complement strand
GATAAATGTTGTTCCAGGAAGTAGGTCATGTGACTGACAGGAAAGAAAGTGGGTTTTGGTGATGACAGACATTTCCTAGTTTTGCTCATCTAAGATTGCCTAATCTACTTTTATAGATGTTGTGAGAGGGGCCATGTTCTCATTAAAAGAATATGCAGATAAGGTATATTGCAAAAGATTTTTTACATATTGCATTTTATATGGGATTATGAATAGCCAAATGAACCATGTACCAAATGATTAAAAGGAAACTAAAAAGTGGAGGTGACTGTAAGGTGTAATGCACCAGCCTAATAAGCACTGATAATAACAAAATAACAATAGAAATCCTTATAATAAGGATAAACTGCATAATAAGAACTGTATCTGTTTCGTGACCTTGTTTTGTGGTTTCAGTGAGAGACTGACATTTTTTCTTCGCTTTATTTTCTCCTAGTGCACCCTCAAATAGACCTCATGCAGAATTTAATTTGAAGTAAATTGCATTTTGAGATCTGGTGGACAACAAAGAGGTTGCTTTGTGTACAAAAAATGCAGGGTGGGTATTTATTGGCTTGTAAACATAATTCTCTCTTGATTTATTTGGTGAAGGCATGAAAATGTGAAGAATAGAGATGTTTCAAGGAAACGTTCACAATAGAGATGGTTCAAGGAATTACAAAATACTGAATTACGAAAAAAAAACACCAGGAACATTTTTTTCATCTCTCTATCACTTGCAGTGTTAGATAATTTACGCACAGGAGCATACATTTGAGTTAAATTAAACTTTTAACTCAAAAAGATATAGTAGTTAAATAATGAAAAACAGATCAGTTCAGGACATGAGAATATGAAAGCTTTTTTATATCTCAGTAAGACGATATTGCAAGGATAGCTTGAAGGATTTTGTAATAAAGATTCAAAGATGCAGAGATTACTTATCTAAATGGCTCTAGAAAAGGGCGAGAGGTGGTAGAAGTGTAAAAGTTCCTATCATTTAAATGCCACAAAATTGCCTTTAAAAGCAGACTGTCTTATCTAATCCAATCACATAACATGTTCAGTATAGAGTTCTGGTTCTCCTGAAGGTTTGACATTACAACATTTGATGTGCACCTTTTCATTTCATAATGTAAGTGAACCAAATATATTTAGCTGAGGCTTTGTGATATTTAGATGCTAAGTATTAAGATATTAAAGAAAGCCGATAAACGAATGCTTTATTGTAAGAGGAGTAAAGACGGTAATAAAATGATCATACCTTCACACAGGAAACTTGTATTTGATGTTAATGTGAGAGCAAGCGGAAGTGAAAATGGGGTTGCAGTTGCTTTTATAAGCCTACATTTACTTCCTCTGTGTGTGTTTAATGCAAATGTGTTTGACAGTATGGTGTATTCATGTGTGGGTAGAGAGAGATGGAAACAGAGATAATTATAGAAACATTTAGAAGGTTAATATTCTCCTGACTGACAATAATCATAAGTATAATCATAATATGTATTTAAAGAGCTATGGTTTTTAAAGAGTTTGTGCTTCAAGGTAGGATAGAATAATAAAAAAAACAACAACAGTGAATTAAATCATGAACTCGATATGCCAATAATGCATTTAAGAAATTTATGTTATTTGATTAATCTCAAAATCAGTTGAATAGAGCACTCCAGAATCATACACTGCATATGTATCATTATGAAAATAAGTAGTGGGCATTTAATAGCATGTAGAATGATAATACTAAACTTGTTAAACCTGTTATATTACACAGTGTTTAGTGTTTTATTTAGAATCAGTAAAGAAGAGTCGTTGTATATCATCTCTAACCATATTTAAGTAGTTTCAGCTTCCCAAGTTGCTGTTCTCTTGAACATTACGTCATACAGGGGGAAACAAGGGACACTGTGTTTCTGAGGAGGAAAGAATGATGTAGCGTAGTAGTAAGGCATAGGAGTAACCTGTGAAAACTTCTGCAGACAGTTGCATTCTTATGGTGTAAAGCAAGTTCACTTTTCAAAACAACTGAACAAATTGGTGGCATCAACCTTCGATGCCTCCTACCACAACCGTTGTATCTGCAAGGCCAACAGTATTGTGGACGACCCTTCCCACCACTCTCATGAACTAGTACTAGAGCATCCGTACTGTCACTAAAAGACTCAGCAACAGCTTCTTCCCTTAGGCAGTCAGACTGCACAACACACTGCTGCCTCCTGACACTCCCAACACCTGGAATAATCAAACCATTCCCAACACCCACCACTGTACATTTTTCACTGCACATCTGCACTTTATAATGCTGCTTTTGGGCTATGTGACCAGGAGGAGGGAGTGGCCAGGCTGTGGGGATGCACACCTGCACACATTATTTGGCTAATCAGTGGGAGAGAGAGATAAAGGAGCAGCTGGAAGCGCCAGTGAGAGGGAGAGAGACGCACGTGCACTTTGTGTTCTGTTTGTGGTTCTGTTATGTTTGCGTTCTGTTTAAAATTAAAGTTTATGTTTATGTTCATCCGGTTCCTGCCTCCTCCTTGCCCAACTTTAAAGTTTGTTACACTGGTGCCGAAACCCAGGAGAGAAGGAAGTCACCGCCATGGTGTCCTCACCTCTGGCGGACGTCATCACGTCCCCCGCCAACCTCCACCAGACTCAACATCAGGCCCTTGTACAGCTGCGCCATGATCAAGAGCAGCAGATCAGAGACCTGCTCGACGCCCAGGCCGAGGACAGGCAGGTGCTCCAGGGCCTGGTACAGCAGGCCGGTATTCCAGCCGCGTCCACAGCACCCACGTCACTCTAACCAAGATGAGACCGTAGGACAACCCGGAGGCCTTCCTGGAGCTGTATGAGTGCTCTATGGTGTCATGGGGCTGGGCCAGGGGACGGTGGGCGGCCGACCTGTTGCTGCTTCTGTCTGGCGAGGCCCAGCTCATGGCCCAACAGCTACCGGTCGGCAACATTCTGGAAAACCCCGACCTGAAACAGGCGATTTAGCAGTGAGTCGGCCGAACCCCAGAACAGCACCGTCAGCACTTCCAGTTGCTGACCCTCAGCAAGCTTGGCCGACCGTTTGCCTTCGCCCAGAAGCTCCGGGACACCTGCCGGAGGTGATTGCTGTCCAAGGTACGTGGCACCAAGGATGTAACAGACCTTGTGGTGCTGGAGCAATTTGTCACCCGGCTTCCGGAAAAGACGGCGGACTGGGTCCAGTGCCACCATCCAGTGTCGCTCGATAAAGCGGTCTAGCTGGCCAAGGACCACCTGGTGGCGTATCCACAGGCAAGCAAGCCCCCCCTCCCCCTCTTTCTTTCTCTCTCTCTCACCATTATCTCTCTCCCGCTGATTAGCCAAATCAGTGCCAGGTGTGCATCCTCACAGCCTGGCCACTCCCTCCTCCTCGTCACAGGCCACTTTATTTATTTTTTACTTGCTTCTACCTTTCACTTGATATGACTGCTATGCTACTTTTACAGTCAATAGTTTATCTTAGTATATTATAATTGTTCATTTTTTGCACTGGTTCTCCCATAAAACACTTCAGTTGTCATGTCTAGTTAGCATGCATCATCCTATGTATTTATTATCCTGTGTACTCATTGTATATATTGCACTTGTCTCACACTGTTGTGTATCTACACTTGATGTACTCCTGTATACCGTGCTGCTGTATTGTTATGTGTTGCACCATGGTCCTGACATTGGCATTTCATTCCATTCTATACAAGTTATCTAGAGAAATGACAATAAAACTCCACTTGACTTGACTTGGTGTCTGTGTGTGAATATTTTCCTTACATAAACTGGAAAAACACTTAATAATCAACAATAAATGTATTGATTTGAATATGGGCAGCATGATAGCTTTACCAGGGTCTCAGAGTTTGGGTTGGTGTGGTTCTTTGGGTTCTTTGGTTTCCTCCCATTTCCCCAAAACATGCTGGTAGGTGAATTGGCTATGCTAAACCCCTAGGTGTAGAAGAGTTTGTAAATGTGTGTGCGAATAGTTTATAGTCCCACTTTGGGCTCAGTGTTCTCGGTATAGGCTCCGGATCCACCTTCATGCTGAAGACGATTGAAATGAATAGATTTGTTTATATGAATATCACAAATGTTACTATAGACTAGTTTTAATTATATCTCGATATATATTATATTGTTAAACAAATGAACAAGTAAACAAATATATTTAATGTGAAGAGAATCTTTTCAATTGGTTTATTGCTTTGGTACAATATTTCCTCAAAATACACATTGTGGTCATTTGGTTTCTTCCCCAAACTGTTGCCACAAATTTGGAAGCACACAATTGTATATTATGTCTTTTTTCATGATGTAGCATTACAATTTCCCTTCACTGGAACTAAGAGACCCAAACCTGTTTCAGCATGACAATGGAGCTGTGTACAATGTGAGCTCCATGAAGACATGATATGTCAAGATTGGTGTGGAAGAATACGAGTGGCCTGCACAGAGACCTGACCTCAACCACACTGAACACCTTTGAGATGAACTGGAGTGGAGACAAGTGCCAGACCTCATCAATGCTCTTGTAGCTGACTGGACACAGGTCCCCACAGCCACACTCCAAAATCTAGTGGAAAGACTTCCCAGAAAAGTGGAGGTTATTAAATATAGGTGTGCTGGTTCGGTGTCCATAAACATTTAGCCATATACTGTAGTACTGGTGCACAACTGGAACAATCATGACGCAAGTGTGAGAAATATTACTAGAAAAATACTAAAAAATTAAATGTGTTATTTGGGTAAAATCACTACATTGGCTAAACTTGAAATAGCTTAATTTTAAACTCGGTTAATGTTTTAATATAAAGGTAGCAAACAAACAAAAAACAAACAAATAAAGTGTCTAATCTAAAGAATCGCACAATCAAGATAATTCTAATATAGTTGTAATATGTATATATCGGGTCATTTACAGTATTTGTCCAATATTCAAATTGCACACAATTAGCAGAGATGAAAAAAAAAAAAAAATCTAAATAAAGTAGTCCTTTTAACACAGTTTACTTGTATAGCTTTTCTTGATTTTTCTTTAAAAAAAAAAAAAAGAAGAAGAATCTGAAAATCTTATAATAATAATAATTAGGGAAAAGAATATTTCCTCTCAAAAATGTGAAAAGTTTGAAGGTTGTATAAATCCTGTAGTATTAATGCGATTTTATTGTCCTGGACGGAAGTTCCACTCGCAGGAAGCAGACAGTCTTCCGCATTGATGAAAACAACGAAACATGTTGATTTCTATAGGTTACTGAAGTTTTTTGAAAAGTCTACAAATCCCGCCCATAACAACGGCATCTCAGCGACACGTTGATTGGTCGGCTGGCAGCAGATCTTGTCCAATCAGCGCGTGTGTGCAGATTTTAGACGCACGCTGGCAAAAGTGCAGCGTTTCAAAAGCGCTCTGGGATAAAAAACAAAACAAAACAAAAACAATTCGCCGAAAGCTGTTTGTTTGGATTTATGTTGAAACTTACTGGGAGTTTTTAAATTCGCTGGACGAAGGTAAGCTGTTTTTTTATTTTTTTATTTTTTATAAAGATGATCATTGCACATGCATATAAGTGAAACTAGCTGGTTATAGAGGAAAGGTCACAGAGTTGGTCAGTATCTGTGCCCTGGACTTGCCTCGTGCTGTTTTGTTGCGACCAGTGTGTTATGACTACTGTATGTATCCAGCGCGAGCTTACACCATGTTTACAGGATGCATGCATGCACGCGCATTCAACGGGAAGTGTGATTCTTTATGAGCTACATACACCTCCAGTGACCTGAAGTAATGCATCATCTTTGCTCTTTCAGTATCAAGCACAGGCAGAAAACAAGATGCCTTTTTCAAGAGGAAAGAAGCCGACGGTCTGCAAAATCCCAAAGCTCCAGGTTAAAAGCTCAGAGAATGTGGTAAGTTTAATGTACTAGAAACATTGCTTGCTCTGAACAAAACCCAGGCCAAGCTGCTCAAACTGGTAGACTTTTATTGGCTTCACTATTACATAACTAAATTGGTTAATAAATGTTTGAGATTTTTTTCTAATCGTTAGTAGTGGTAATTGTGGAAACCAGTTCCTGTCTACCAGCAGGTGAAGATGGTCTACCAGTTTGACCAGCTCAGGCTCAGGGTGTGGTTTGGTAACTGGTCAGACCAAGCTGGATTTTTCTGCATGGATCACTTACAGATTTCAAGATTTGTTCATTGCTACACAACAGTGTTGGTGGTAATTGAGTTGGGTACAGCTCAACAATAAATAAAGTGCTATACATGCAAGAAATGTTTGTTACTGCTGAGTCAGTGTGAATTTGGCTGAATAGTATGTATAGAAGGTGCAGTAGTGATTGAAGTAAAGGCTGTACATTGATATTTCCTTTTCGTTGATGTTGGTGCGCATTGACACAACTTCTTCAATCTGTGTTCTCCACTAGGATGGCCCTCATGTCAAGCGATCATCCTCTCCTGCTCAAGGGGCTCCCAGGAAGAGAACTGCGTTTATAGACATCACTAATGTAAGTCTGGTCTCTGGTGGCGAGACCTTTGCAGTGTGCAGTTTGCATGCCTCATTGCTTCCTTCATCTGCTCGACTAGGCTGTGTCTCAGTGTTTTGTGAAGCTTCAGTTCGATGATGATGCTGCTGCTGCTGGTGATGATGATGATGTCAGGCGAGTAAGTGCTTAATGTGTGCCTGTACATTTTATTATGGTTTCTTTTTTTTTTCTTTTTTTTCTTGGTAAAATCGGTGCTGTGTGAATTGGGCAGACTTTTGACAGATGTTTTGATCATTACATTCACAACATTTAGCAGATATTCTTATCCAGAGCGACTTAAAAACTCTTGCACGCTAGTACAAATAGGCTACGGTTTAAGAATACGATAAGGCTCGGACCCTTTTACGTAGGATTTAATGCGAGACTTGGAAAACAGTACAAGTTAGCCACAAGTCACATTTGTACAAAGTCTGCTTTGCTTGAAGCCGTCCTTCACTCACTTTAAATTAAAATGAAATTTTCATTTAAAGCAACCACTAAAAGGTGAAAGGAAGAAGTTGTGAGTTTGGTGTGGGTGTTCCTTATTTAACATTTCCAAGAAGAGTACACTTTTTGCACTCATTCACTCTGCTAACGTGACCCGTTCCTTACCGAACCCGTTTCCTGGCGAGTTGTTTTCATATACTAATTGCTGTTATGGACCAGTTCATTGTGCTCTAAAACACCTTTTGTAGGTTTCTGTTATGTCTGATCATTACGATAAGCCTGGTATCTCCTGAGGACTATTCATGTGTAAAGCTACAGGTCAGAGTAGTCCTAACTTTGAGGAGGAAAATCTCTGTGTGAAACAGAGCACACTGACACCCCATGTTCTCCTTGTATTTCAGGCTCACAAAGTTGAGTTTAGCAATCCAATAAAAAAGAAAGATCCAACCAAGAAGGTGCAAAAGAAGACCTCTGTGACCACCAAGAACGATGCCAACCTAAAAAAGTAATATCTTCATGCCATTTATGCACAATGTTAAAATGTTACGTATTAGTACAGTAAAAAGTGTTTATTGTGATATCTTGAATGAAGCTGTTTATCCATCCTTCGCTATCAGTACGAGAGCCCGATCTTTCGTTGTGTCTTCAGGTCGGCCTCGGTCACGTCTGAGTGTCCGTGTGAGGAGCAGGAGAAGGACGAATCCCCAGTAGAGAAACTGGAGGAGCCCCTTCCCAAAGCTCCCCTTCCTGCACACCTTCTACCTCCACAGGTACATATGCCAATAGTGGCACCACTACAAAGTGGTGGGGCAAAATTTCCTGCTTTTAATGATATTTAATAAAATTTTAGCTATTAATGATAGTTAAACTAGATATCATGTGCCTCAACAAATATCATCATCATCATCATCATTTTGTCTCAGAGAAGAAGCACATCTGTCATTTGTCTATAAAAACATACAGACTAATGATGTATTTTGCTTTTAGCATTATATGGAGCCAGGGTCTGATTATAATACAATAACAGGGCACAACACACCTTTTAATGAACATCGGAGTAGTTTGTTTCGACCACACGTTTCATTTTGCAATTTACGCCTCAGGCAGCTAATAACAGCAAAGTTATATAGCACGAAGACATTCACGCTCTGCCGTAGGCTGTTTGTCACTGTAGTAGCTGACTGTTTCACAAAACATTTTTCCAGCAAGCCTTGCTTACTTTATTTGAAGATTGTCGTTTGAGGAATGTTTCTATAATTGACTACAGAATATGTGTATATGTCACTTAAAATATTGAAACGTGTTTTGAATCAGTACAGTTAACGATTATTTAGCGCCAGTGAGCGTTAGCCCGTTATCGCTCATAGGAGATCCCCTTTAGGAGAAATGTTCCACCCCCTCAGCTGAACTGGAAGTTTTTATTGGTTTTTCGATCGTGTCAGTCTGGTCTGTTATTGCCTGAAGTGCTGGGTCACCGCGCCAGTAGTTTTAAAAAGTGCCGGGTCAAATGCCAGCTCGTCCCCTTTGCTCTGGTGGCACTGATGTCCACAGAGAGACTGTTTAAAGGAGGTGTGTAGTAGTAAGACATGGCAACTAAATGCATTTTTGCCAGTCATCCCTTCATCTAATTTTTAACAACTTTATCAGTTCAGATTAAATGTCTTAATGTTCATAACACAAATCTACTGGCCTTCACATGACTATCCTCTGCCGCAATGTGTTTTATTTCTTATGTAAACTATTTATCTGTCATAGGTAGAATGTCACTGGAATGGTTTAAAGTATTCAGATGTCTGTTTGCATCATTTTTTTTTAATTTGGGTATTAAAACCGTCTCTGTTTTAAATGGAAGAAATGTGAATTTGTTGCTGTGTTAACAAACCCAAATTGCAATCTATATAAAAAATAATAATTTAAGATTCACGTATTTTTGCAGATACCCCCAGAGTTTGACATCGACTCGGATGCTTCGAATGACCACACACAGACACCAGAATATGCCAAAGACATTTTTGATTACCTGAAGAAAAGAGAGGTGAGTCAATGTACTTGTTTTTTTATTTTATTTTATTTTTTTCATTTTTTTTGTAGTGGTATTTTTGTTAATACACTGATGATTAATCTTTGCATTAACACTTTATTACTTTACAAAAGTATTTCCAGATCTGCGTTGGACAGACAGCCAATAGTTATGATGTCTTGGTTAATAAGTTCTATCAAGTTTCACATAGATGTGACCTTTATGTATGGTTCTCCAGTAGGGTGTCAGTTAGGGTGTGGGGTGTTTTTTTTTTTTTTTTTAAACATATGAAGTGTTTAGTCATTTGGAATCAAATACTTGTGTCCCACCATCCCCCCCAGTGCGGTTCTTTAGACAAGTGAGAACCCAGTAACCAGTCTGAGGCCATCTGAGACAGGTGGTCTTGTTTGGGTTTCAGGTGAAACTCAAGCACGGTTCGATTGCAGTGGGAAAGCGATTTGACTTTGAATCAACCCAGAATTGGTGGATTGTTGGCAGCATTTTTTTTTTCTGTAAACTGAGCTGTAAGGAACAAACTGAACCACTGCATTGATCTGAAGAAATGCAAAAAATTAAGTGAAAATAAATGCTGGATGTGATAAAATATTTTACACTAGTTATTTATATAATTGTCTAATCATCGTAATTGCTTACCTTTTTCCATTGCTGTATGTTCTGACCAATGAAAAGCATTTTTGGTTTGTTTAATGATGTGCTGTCGGACTAATGGGACTACTGGGAGTGAAAGCACATTTAGAACTTGTTAAAAATAACTTTTCAGTGTTTTTCCTACCACAAACCGAATGGGTTGTTTTATCCTTCAGGAGAAATTTGTGTTGTGCGACTACATGGATAATCAGCCGAGCCTGAACCCGAGCATGAGGGCAATTTTAGTGGACTGGCTAGTCGAGGTCCAGGTGAGTGCTGTAATGTGTGTGTTTTATAATATTGATCTGTTGTAGCAGTGTAATGTTTTATATCTCTCTAGAATACACTTGGGTCTATCCAGATCAGATAATCCAATCTAACCTTTCTTTTTCTTTCTCTCTCTCTCTCTCGCTCACTTTTTCTCTCTGCAGGAGAACTTTGAATTGAATCATGAAACGCTGTACCTGGCCGTGAAGATGACTGATCATTATCTGGCTGTGGCTCAGGCCAGCAGGGAATCGCTCCAGCTCATCGGCTCCACAGCCATGCTGCTAGCCTGCAAGTTTGAGGTGAGAGATGCCCATTTCCCTCTGCGTTCATTACTCATAAACCACACCCTGCTCATTATATAGTGCACTGATTCGGAACGCAGGGATGAGCATAATCAGCATTATGCCTAGTATGCATTATACTGTTTGTAGAACTATATAGTGGAATAGGCTTGTGCACGTACGCAGTGAAATGGCAGAGCACTTGTTATAACGATGACGTGTTTGTTGGAGTGTAAGCGTACCATGACAGGACGAGCGAACAACACAGTGCATGAACTCCCAATAGTTTCAAGTTACCTAAATCAGTGTACTCGCCAGAGGTTGGCACTATGATGTAAGGTCATATAAGGTGTCCTCATTACTTCTAGAAAGCTGAGGCACTACACTGATCGGATATTAGCCCATTCCTAAGTATTCCTTTCTAAATATTTTAAATGTGTTTTAAAATCTTACTGCATTCATAGCAGCACTGCATTCCTGTTTGCTGGTGGTAGGGTGATGTATTGATATGATATTGATATTGTGGTAAATGATTTCGCAATACACTTTTCTGAGATATCGTTGGTATGTTGATATATTACTTTTTTTAAAAATGTTTTTAATAATTACAAATTAAATGGTACTGAATGGATGGTGTTGATTTGATGTATTTTTTAAAAACTTACTTTTCTTTAATGCCTAACAAAGAAGATTATCGTCAGACACAATTTAACGTTTTATTTTAACAGTTTAACAGTTTATTTTACTGCTGATTTGCAGACCGTTTGCTAGCTAAATTATATATTGTGATACGTGTCGTGTATCTTAGAAGTATCGTGATGAAACATTTTTGTCATAACTCCCAGCTCTAGCTGGTGGTACTTTCAACAAACCCACCAGGAACAAAATATACTTGACCGTTTAGAGGTCTTCAGCTATTTTGATTAAATTTTAGCCATAATACTCGGTCCTAACACACACTTAATTTGCCATTGTAGGAATAGCAATAGTATGCCATTTTGTAAAACTTCAAGTTTTTGGTTAAATGTAAAAGACACTCCTTTTACCAGCCAGACCACAGACAGCAGTGATGTCAGTGAAGCAGCTTCAAATCCTTAAACCGTGTTTCTGATTAGTATATTATGTACTGTGTGACCTGCTTTTTTCCTTACAATGCTCATTCTTAAAACTGCTTTAATTTTAATGCAGAAGTTTATGTATTTTTTTTCTTTTTCTGACAGCATTTACTTAATGATAAATGTTCCCTAGTCACTCTTTCGGCTTTCTGTTTCAGGAGCGGCTCCCACCTTGTGTCGATGATTTCCTGTATATATGTGATGATGCGTACAAACGCTCTCAGTTCATCTCCATGGAAGGGAGAATCCTACAGGCGCTGAAGTTCGAGCTCAATATTCCTGTTCCTTATCGATTCTTACGAAGATATGCCAAGGTAAGTGAAAGAAACTGCAGAGAGGGCATGTATGAGTGTGTGTGAGAGTCTCAACTAGGTTATACAAGGGTGTATATGGAATTCTTTGAAGATGCATCAGATTCGATTGTCTGATATATAGGAGTAGAAAAGTTGACCTTTTTACGGGCAGGTCGATTTTCTACAACAGCAGCAGGTTCGATGACTGAGTTTGTGGTTTGTAACAGTGTGCATATCTGATCTTCTGACCTTTCATAGAAAACGTTGGCAGTTATTCAGAAGTAAGCATTTCGTTTACACTCAATTAAGTGATATTGCAAGAGCAGGAGCGCTGTTGTACTGAACCAGCACGGCTATGATGTGGCACAAATTTAATGAACTATTGCTTGATTTGGAATTTTATGTAACAAGTACAAGTAAAGTGATGTGAACAGTGAAATGTACCAGTGCTCTTCTACTAAGTATCAGCGCTCTTGGAATGCCACTTGTCCAATCAAATTAGTGGACTGGAACTAACTGTTGTATAACAGTATGTATATAAACGGTGTTATTGGGAGACAACATATTTTCACCAAATGCTATGAATTTTAAAGGCTTTGTAGAAAACATGAATCTCATTAGTACATAATAGACACTTGTACAAACAACAACAAAAAAATCTTGTTTGTGTATATATAATACTGTACACTGGGTGTAGTGTGATGTGCTGCAATGTCCACGACAGGCTGAAGAAAAAAAGAGCTGTGTCTCAAATCGTATACTTTTCTACTATTCTGGTTTTTTTTTTTTTTTTTTCTAAAGTATTAACACAAGCCAATTATTTTTAATGTTTGAAGGCTACATGAGAAATATTCTGGATCCTCTAGACTAGTAAATACATGTGAATCAAAGCACACGGTTTTTGATTTGAGACACCGATCATGACGACAATCTTGACGACAGTAGAATATCTTTAAAGAGAAACCAACAGAGCTAATCTGTGCATTTTAGCAGCTCAAGCTGTGACTTAGTGGCAAACGTGCCCCAGAATAGCTGACATGAAATCACTGTTTCTATGTTGACATGGAAACTTGTCCGACAGGGTTTGGCCTTCCAGCTTTGATTTCCCTTGTGACTTCCCCGTATCTATCCTCTTGTGGATATTGCTTTTAATCCATCAGATGTACAGTACATAAGGCACACAGGCCAGGATGTTTAACAGACACCACATGACTGTATGGGTAATTGTATGAAACTACTGGAATATGAATTACAAATAACCTACAGAAATAATGATGAGGCAGTTAAAATGTTTATTTATTTATTTATTTATTTTTTATATATATATAAACAAAGTTTTTCTATTTACACTATTTTAATGGAATTTCACAACACTCAAGATAGCCACACTGTTGACTTGGGTATTGTGAGAACTGTGAAATTTAATTAAGAATGATATTGTTGGCTGTAGGCATTTTATTGCACATAACACATTGCTATATTATTCTGTAGTAGCATAGTATTGTATTGAATGTATTATGGTTCACGTTGTGTAGAGTACAGCATTGCTCCTGTTCAACGTGGACATGTTATTAAATCGCCCGTAGCTGTGGATTAAAGCCATGCTGTGGAAATGGGTCCAACATTGCGCTGCACTTGTGCTCAATCACAGGACGTTCAGTTCACCAAGTTCTGTTCAATTGTAAAATAGGTAATGGAGCTGAAAATGTTAAGAATCAAGCCTCCATTCAGGGCTTGATTCTGAGCACTACTTCACAATACACAATGTGTATGCTAGTTGCACTGCTATGTGATGACTCTACTAGAGGAATTAATTTTTTTTCATCCTTCTAAATTTTTTTCATTATCCTACTGTTGGAGTTTTAATTAGAAGTTTTGAAGTTTCGAGGACTGACAGGTTTCCTCAGTGACTTGTGTAGGCAATCAGTGACATGCTAACTGCTTAGTTTGCAGATATGACACAGAAGACACTCTTGATTAATAACATTGCTGTTTATAGACATAAAGGGAGGGTCTGCGTCGTCCTTTCCGCTCAATACGAGTCTATCCAATTGTCAAACACCAATCAAAGCTGAGTCCCAGTGACAGAACATGACTGTGCAGTATATTAGGCGCATATTAAAACCAATACACTGCTTATTTGAACCTTTTGAAGCTGCTCCCCTGCTGAAAACTAACAAATGATTGCATAATAACATCATTAAGTGACTTAAGCAGAATCTAGCAGCTTCCTAGCGTTTATAATGAGTGCTACTCATGTCAGCGTCAATAGGAAAATCAGTGAAGTGTGAACTCGCTATTCAGAGATGTAGCACATTTGTTTGATACAGCTGCATGAGGGAGTGTGTGAACAGTGTGTGTGTGTGTGTGTGTGTGTGTGTGTGTGTGTGTGTGTGAACGGGATGATTTGTAAGAGATGCTTCTTGTAAAACTGTTCAGTAGGGAGGCGTGAACAAAGATTTTGTATAACACTGGTCTTAAACAAAAAGATTATGAAGTTCTGGCTCACGAAGTTCAGGATAAGTAACATGACTGAATGGTGACATTTTCAGCTTTTAATGCTTAACTGTTAGTAACTGGTTTATAGCTACGCAGATAGGAAGCACATCATTTTATAGTGGTTATGCTTCTGGTGCTTCATGTTGCAAATTTTGATTGGCGCCATTGCCTCTGATCAGATGAGGCATTTTGAACTGCTTTGAACTCGAAACGGGGGGCGGAATGTGTGCTTGTCTGTCCGGTCATTTTGAAACATTCTGAATTCATTATCAACTTTTTTAAAGGTCTACACGTCCCTGTTAAAATAGCAGGTTTTTTATCATGTAAAAAAAAACCAAACTAACCCAAGATAAATCATGTCGGATGTTTTTCCACATTTAACGTGATGGAACAAGCAACAAAATTCAAGTGACAAACAAACAAATGTTTTAGGGAAAAAGAGAAAATTTACAGTTACCTGGTTGTGCAAGTGTGCACATTTTGTTAATGCACTTTTGCTTGTATTGCAGTACTTTTTGCGTAAGAGTCCGACAACTTCTATTCCACTCTTACTTGCAATTTACGAGGAGATCTCCTGTGCCTTTTCAAGTCCTTCCACGGGTTTTTTGATAGGATTTAGATCTTGGTTCTTACTGGGACATTCCAAAACATTGACCACCTTGTTGAAAAGCCATTCCTCTGTTGACTTGGATTTGTGCTTCATTTCATTATTGTTCTGGAGGGTTTCTTCATCTTCAGCTGTCTAACAGAGGCCTGCAGGTTTTGTGCCAAAATAGAATGGTATTTGGAACAATCCATAATAGAGCTATCTTGACTAGAGCCCCAGTCCCAGATGAAGAGTAGCAGCCCCAGAGCTTGATGTTGCCACCACCGTGCTTCATTGAGGCTATAGTGATCTTTGGGTGATTGTTTATGCAGCAAACATATCTTTTACAATTATGCCTAAAAAGTTCTACCTTGGTCTTCTCAGGTCATGACAGATTTTGCCACATGGTTTGGGGTGATTTTAGGTGAGCTCTGCTACAGTATTTTCCAAGAGCTTGGTTCGATCTACTGAAATACTTTAAATGCTGCAAATTAATGGTGAAAATGATGATCATGATTATTGTGCTTAATACTGAAAGTATGATTGTTTTGTTTCTAATCATTTCTATGGTCCATGTAGTTTATAAGCGTCTATTTCTTTAACTGGATAAATATCTGAATTAAAATAAGACCGTCACATTAACTTTTATTATTGATGAAAATGAACACAGACAGGAAAGTAGAGTTGTTTTTTAAATGAAGCGGTTTGTGGTACAGCAGCTGGAAGTTGCCTTGTTATTCACTTGTATTTGTATTTGTGTGTATGTTCTGTGTGCAGTGTGTGAGTGCCGGTATGGACACTCTGACGCTGGCCCGGTTTGTGTGTGAGCTCAGTCTGCTGGAGATGCAGTTTGTCCCTGTACAAGCATCTCTGCTGGCCTCCGCTTGTCTACTCGTCGCCCTGGTAACCAAGGACCTGGGGGGATGGGTAAGTGTATCTGAGCACCTCGTATCATTGTACACAAATTTACACACACCACAGTATCAGAATCCAACTTATCTCCCTTTCTGTACCCTCCTTGAACCATATTCATTAAGTCGCTATTCATCAGATTTATCTTTGGCTCATCTGTGTGATCAAACCCACATCTGCACGGAAACTGAGCAGGACATTTTAAGTGTAACGATATGCAGTAAAATCATTATCCATAATAATTACATCACTAGGAGTGTTAACCGTAGTAATAATAATAAATGCAAAATTATGGAACAGGATGCAATTTGGTTTTGACGTATTTGTGTAAATTACTAATTTGTTTTTGGTGCTTGTTTGATGCAAATTGCAAGGTTGCATTTTTTTTATCTTTTTTATCTTAAGCTAAGTTAATTTATTTGTTAACTATTTGTTATTAATTTAAGACTGACACACTGCGTTTTTATCAGTGTAGAGTTGCGGTAAATGTGGAACATCCATGAAACTAGTTTGGGGGGGTGCTTCCCCCTCTTTTCCCCTCGTTTTTAAATCGCTTATGAATGCCCATGCAGCCGTGCACATTTCGCTTTCGAATTAGCGGCATTGATTGCCTCATTAATGCAGGTTCCCTATTAACATTGGGGTTTAAATCCAAAATATTGCCAAATAGGTGCTTTTACATTTTGCTTTGAAACCAAATCTTTCTCCATCGTATTGTTAGTCAGCCAGCTCGCCTCACTCTCGTCACGTGCTAGATGAAATCTGATTCCTGCTGATCTGTGCTGCGACTCTGACTCGTCCGGCTCATGCTGAATTGTGCAGACGCGTTCAGTGTTTAATTGTAGCGTCCGTTCTCTAACTGAACTAAATGATTTTTATTGCTATAAAAAAGCAAAACGACTATGGGGCGGTGTCGCGGTGGGCAAGTGATGTAATCGGTGTGCGGCCGAACACTGTGCAACACCAACTATCACAGCGAGCCTAATACCTGACATACCTTCCAAGAGTATAGCCTGTAACCTCCTTATATTTTGTATGCTCACAAAATGAAAGCATTAAAGCTTGCTGTACCTCTCTTGGACCTCTAGCCCTCTTTACGACCGCTGGTTGCTGGTCCTGAAAGCCTTGTTGACATGTATGCCGTCTCTTTCTCTTTCTCTTTCTCTCTCCCTCTCTCAGACGCCGTCTCTGCAGTTCCACTCGGGCTACAGCGTGGAGGATCTGGCGCCCGTGGCTCGAAAGCTCCAGCACATGCTGAACAGTCCGTCCGACAGCAAGCTTGCCACCATCCGCAGCAAATACTCTCACAAGTAAGCTCACTCAGCCAAGCCTTTTAGTGTGCTGCACATATGACTGCACATTCCATCATTTATTCTTACGCTCCAACTTGTAGCACTAGGACTATACTGTATGTTAAAGAAAAGCTGGCCAGGAAGCTGCCTTTAATATTCTACTAGTTACATTGTGTTTACTGTAATTTTGGAACATTAAGATAAGACAAGATTAAAATATCTGGTAGTTCAGCTAAAAAAATCTAACCAGTCATTGTTTTCTTTACCACTTTAGCAGCTTTACTCAAGTAACTTGCAGATGCATATATGATGACTATTAATTTGTTGTCGCACATCACTTAGTTATGTTGGCTGTATAACACTTTGGAGCTGCTGCTGTTCTAGGAAAATAATCCAAGATGTGGTGTGAAGTATGAAATACGCCTGGTGTGGCCTGAGTTACTCTTCCCACCCCAATATGCATTATTTTCCTATTACAGCATCTCCTGAAGTGTTTTATTCCTCTTATACCACAGAAATTTCCAGCGGGTACAATTTTAAATGTATTAATGAAAGACACTGTGCTTTTTAACCCTTTAGAGTTGTAAGCAGTCTGCTAGACAAGTTAATTCCTGTTATCTCCGATATTATAGCAGCTATAAACGTACTGACTTTGGAGATGTCTTCCATAAATTTTACAGAATGCTTCATCATGTCAGTCCTACATTTTAGTTTGTTAAATAACACATTTTCTTAAGCGTCAACCATACAAATCTCTGTCTAACTTGTTGTATATAGAAATGATAACATTATATTCATATTGATGAGCTCCTACTATTATTTCAGTGCAGCTGGTATGATTATGCATGATTGAGAAGCGCTATATAAATAAAATGTAATTGAATTGAATTATCAGAGCTGCCGTTATTTGAAAATGAATCAAGTCCTTCTGACCAATCAGAAATAAGAATTCAAGAGCACTGTGTTATAATTAGTATTACAGTGCTCCAAAAAACAACCACCACCACTTTGAGTTTCATTCAAAATGAATGATCCCATGTCTCCAGCAGATGTTTGAAAATCTTTGAGCTGTTTGACTAGCGCAGAAGTTCATTCATATTTGATGGCGCAGATCACGGTTGACATGTCGGCGTGGATTTTCCCTCCATATTGTTTAACATCCAGCTTCTTTTTCTGACAGGGTTTTCTTTGAAGTTGCTCTGATACCTACCGTGAGCTCGGAGACGCTTGAGAGGTTTCTGAAGTGAGCTTGAAGAGATCTGTAGTCTAAAAACCATGTAAATATTTGTACTTAATGTTATATATCTGCTCGTGTATAAGGCATGCGGTTATGCAGGAAGCATGTTTGTTTATGTTTGGAAGTTTTCTTAGTGCAGTTTTAGATGGCTGAAAAACAGTAGACAACCCAATGTAATAACACGTTAAAATTGTTAAACTGTATTTTATTGATACTATTTCTAGGTTGTTGATCAGTGTTTTAAAAGAAGTGTTCAAGTGCTGTTCTTAAAATGCGTGTTTTATGTATTTGAACCATGTTATTAAACCGTGTAAATGTATTTCTGTAAATATTTTTCTCAATATTATAACACCTTTTGTGTTGGTTGTAATATTTCTATGTTTTAGTCTTTGCATTTGATTAAAACAAATAATATATCGTGTGTGTGTGTGTGTGTGTGTGTGTGTGTGTGTGTGTGTGTGTGTGTGTGTGTGTGCTTTGTGTTGTAGTAACAGGGCTTGACCAAAAGAGGGCAACATCTATTTGACCGATGTATATTGAGTTGCCACTTTGTCTACTTTGTACCTACAGTAATTAGCCCGTTTATGAGGAGATGCTGCCATGTTCGCTCAGTTACTGACAACAGGTCGGAGCCCTCCAGAATTATTGGACCCTTCATAAAAATGAGCAGAAAATTATTGTGTAAAACAAACATAACACACAATTCAAATTCTTTAATCAAATTAGGAGACAGTATGAGAATGATCAACCCACTATAATAATATCTGCTTGGTGGTGGTTCTGTGATGGTCCCTTTTTGTTTTTGGGCTGATGCATATAGAGACAGAGGAGCTGCAGTTGGGAATTGTGCACCCAATATGTAACCTATATTGTAAGTATGGGGAAGGGTTGTGAACCCTTTTAGAATTTTCTATATTTCTGCGTAAGTATGAACTAAACCATCAGATTTTCACAAAAGTAGACAAAGAGAACCCAATTAAACAAACAAGACACGAATATTATACTTGGTCATTTATTTATGGAGGAAAAGGATCCAATATTACATACCTGTGAGTGGCAAAAGTATGTGAACCGTTTAGGATTAGCAGTTAATTTGAAGCTGAAATTGGAGTCAGGTGTTTTCAATCAATGGGATGACAATTAGGTGTGTGTGAGTGCCCTGTTTTATTTAAAGCGCACCTATTGTGGTTTTGAAACGTGCCTAATTTTGTTTTAGAGGTCTCATGCAATAGATTTACATGCATCCAAGGTCAAAAAACACTTTAATGTACTCATAATTTAAACTGCAACATTACTTTTTTTTTCCCCCAAAGTGTCAAAATTGTCACGTTTAATGATCCATACTAAAGGATTCATTCTGAATTCCTCAATTCAGAGAGCATACTTTGCTCTGATTGGTCGGATGTCCCAGCGTGTGAATAAAAGGAAATGTCAATTACCATAACGAGTTTCAGCTCCGTCTGTTCGTGAGCAGCCAGCGAAGACTAGAGGCGGGGCTTTTTGTTACAAACCTAAATGCTCTGCACTTATATAATGCTTTTTATCCAAAGCGCTTTACACTGTGTCTCATTCACCCATTCACACACACACACACACACACACACACACACTCACACACCAATGGTAGCAGAGCCGCCATGCAAGGTGCTAACTTGCCATCAGGAGCAACTTGGGGTTCAGTGTCTTGCCCAAGGACACTTCGGTATGTGGGCACGTGGGCCAGGAATCGAACCGCCAACCCTACGATTAGTGGATAAACCCGCTCAAATGAGGATAACCTGAGCCACAGCCGCCCGTAAAGCTATGTAGGTTAGTACAGGAAGTAAGTCTGGAATTACTAACGACTCGTTTCAGCTGTACGGAATTGGTTCCTTCTTTTAGGAGTCAATAACTCTTTATCGCGCGCTTTGATTTTTGAAACTTTGCAGATGTTTTACATTCACAAACAGCTACATAACACACTACATGAAAGGTAATATTTGAAAAAACATAAGAGGTGCACTTTAAAGAACAGGGATCTGATCTTCACAACACGTTTGTGGAAGTGTATCATGGCACGAACAAAGGGGTCCTCAGAAAGAGTTGTTGGTGCTCATCAGGCTGGAAAAGGTTACAAAATCCAAGCCACTAATCCACAGTCAGACAGATTGTGATGGCAATGGAGGGCTTTAAGACCATTGTTACCCTCCCCAGGAGTGATTGTCCAACAAAGGTCACTCCAAGGTCACAAAGGAACCCAGGGTAACTTCTAATCAACTAAAGGCCGTGTTCATGAGTCCACCATTAGGAGAACAATAATGGTGTGCATGGCAGGGTTGCAAGGAGAAAACCACTGCTCTCCAAAAAGAACATTGCTTCCCTTCTGCAGTCTGCTAACAAATATGTGGACAAGGCAGAAGGCTATTGGAAAAATGTTTTGTGGACAGATGGGACCAAAATAAAACTTTTGGCTTAAAAGAGAAGTGTTATTTTGGGAGAAAGGAAAATGCTGCATTCCAGCATAAGAACCTTATGACATCTGTGAAATATGGTGGTAGTATCATGGTTTGGGGCTTTTTTGCTGCATCTGGGCTTGGGATGACTTGCCATCATTGATGGAACAATGAATTCTGAATTATATCAGAGAATTCTAAAGGAAACAGTCAGGACACCTGTCTGTGAACTGAATCTCAAGAGAAAGTGGGTCATGCAGCAAGACAACAACCCTAAGCACACAATTTGCTCTACCAAAGTATGATTAAAGAAGAATAAAGTTAATGTTTTAGAATGGCCAAGTCAGTGTCCTGACCTAAATCCAATAGAAATGTTGTGGAAAGTCCTGAAGCAAGCAGTTCATGTGAGGAAACCCACCAACATCCCAGAGTTCAAGCTGTTCTGTACTGAGGAATGGGATAAAACTCCTCCAGGTGCAGGACTAATCAGAAATGTTTAGTTGCAGTATCACACCAGATACTTTTGCTAGTCACAGATATGTAATAATGCGTCATTTTCCTTCAATAAGTAAATCACCAAATATTATATTTTTGTCTCATTTGTTTAATTGGGTTTGTTTTATCTGCTTTTAGGACTGTGTGAAAATCTGATGATGAAAAACAAACTTTCAAGCACCACTGTATACAAGGAGTAAAACATGACAGAGTGTGCTGTTCTAGGAAAATAATCCATGACAGTGTGATGCGAAGCGAACATCCCCATGTGTTTTTATTCACCTTATACCACAGCGACCTGCCAACCATTACAATTTTTCATTTATTAATGAGCAGGATTTATAGGAACATATAATGTTGTGGAATGGCTTTGAGACAAGTCTTCAGTTGCATTATTGCAGCTATAAACAGTCATTCCCTCACCAGTCTCTCACTTTATCTCTCTCAAAGTTGAGAGAAAGTTAAGAAAGTGTAGCTTGTCATGTTACTGTGGATAAACACAAAGTGGAGGAAAACTTACTGACTGTTACAAAGCGCTGACACTGGAGACTCCATCCATACAAGTTAACTAAATGAGTCCTAACAGAAAGCTTCACCACATCAACGATTATACATTTTTCTTTGTTAAGTAACATGTTTTTTAAATTTGTTTATTATTAGCCTTAGATTATGTATATTGTTTGCCCTAAGTCCCTGTGAATGAGCTGTTACTAAAGAAAAATTACTTATTAAAATGAGCACATTAATATAAACCTATCATTTGAGTTACATCTGGAACTACTGTGAGGGTTGTGCTGTATTAGAAAATTATTTTTAAGAGAATTAAACAGCACTGTGATGTAAATTAAACTAACAATCACTAAATCAGCACCATCAGCCACTGTACTGTAGTATTATTTCTTCCTGCCTCTCACAGCAAACCAGTCCGGAAGCAATAATGTTTTTTTTATTTTTATATAGGTGCAAAAACCAAACGGGAAACATAGCTCCTGCAACCACAAAGTTCAAAATTCAAGAGAAATTCAATTTGTATTGAGCAACAGAGGGCACATTTTTTATTCTGTCCAAGCCCTTGGTTCAGGTAATCAGCATTCTGCAACCCTTGATTATGTGCTTTAGGATTGCTGGGAGCAATTATGTGCCAATCCAATCCATTACAGCTGCTGCTACAGGTTGTCACTTTGCTCTGTTCTGAGATCGGTTCGGTGATTTTATGCAGAAGTCTAGCTCAAGCTTTGGACAGATGATGCTGGCTGGAGATCTGCAGGATCAGGAATATTGCGTGGATATGGCATGTTTTGACCACATCTTGTTTCTGTTAAGTATTCAAGGAGCTGGTCGACATGCTGTGTTCAGTCGGTATCTTAGCTATCTCTTTGATGTGTTACTATTCTGCTGTTATCAACAGTTTGTGCTTTGTGTTACTAAGTGGTGGCTATCAATAAAAGAACACTAGTGGGACAAGTTAGCATGATGTATTACTGCTGCATTAATGGAATACTCCAGCACTTTTCAATCTAATCTTTCTTCAGTGTACGTGTAGTGCATGTGCAAATACTGTGGACAATACGTGTGTACTGAGAAAGAACAGAACTCTAGTTTACTCCAAGTGCTCTTGTAATGGAAGTCTAAGGGCAATTGTTGAAAATTGTTTAAATATGCGACTATATACACCATAAACCTAAAACTATGCTCTGACAATATACTGTACTGTAGGTCTTACCCCTACATCCATATGTGAGATGTCTTGCATTTCCCTGTGTTTAACTACAGTATGAAATACATTTTAACATGTATAATTTTTACAGTAGTGTGTATACAATTTGGCTACTAACATCTCATATAAAAACTCAAAAAATGGACAGCTCACTCCAATTATTGACGATCGCAAACTTTACACTTCCACAATCGACAAACTGGCTAATGTGAACATAGACCTTCAGACTTTTGGATGAGACAGGCATGAGAGAAAGTCTAATCAAAACTGTTTCTAAGTAGTTTTCTCCAATTTTGTCCAATTTTCCTACACTGGATTGATGCAGTAAACAATAATTCCAGTAATACCACATTATGTTTGTAACACAATCACAAATTCTTCCATCTGAAAATGTAGTCCCATCTCCTAAAGGACAATTTGTAGAGATTTAAAGCTGAACTGACCAAATCCCCATCTTCCTAACAAGCTGGGATATGTGAAGAAAAGAATTTCACTGTGCTGTAATGTATATGTGACAAATAAAGGCTTCCTCTTCTTCTTCTTCCTCTTCTTCTTCTTCTTCTTCTTCTTCT
>JANDJT010000206.1:19322908-19341512 GCA_024331685.1 Stegophilus panzeri | reverse complement strand
GTGCTGTAATGTATATGTGACAAATAAAGGCTTCCTCTTCTTCTTCTTCCTCTTCTTCTTCTTCTTCTTCTTCTTCTAATTCATGAATGCGTTCTACAAAAATAGGTTCTTCTCATTAATGAATATCAACTGCCTGAAAACTGCCATTATACCTTTTATACAGCTCTGTTGAACTCTTGAATATGATTGGTCAGAAGGTGTTGATCAATTTTCTATAACAGCATCTCTGATTCTGGCTGTAAGGCAAATCCTAGTTTTAACATGCTCATTCTAATACATTATCGTTTCCATAGTAAGAGCTCATTTTCGAGGACTTGCAGTGAATGGTGGACACTTCACATAATCTAAGTCTAATAGTCTAATAATGAATGGCTTTAAAAGGTGTTGTTATGAAACACATAAAACACATAATAGGGGTAAGTGGTTAAGATGGTGGCCTGCTGATTGGAAGGTTGTGAGTTCAAGTCTTACCATTACCAAGCTTGCACTGCTGAGCCCTTGAGCAAGGCCCTTAACCCTCAACTGCTCAGTTGAGTAAATGAGATAAATGTAAGTTGCTGTGGATAAGGGCATCCACCAAATGATATGGTGAAGCTTTCTGCAAGGAGATGTTTATTTAGAATTTATGGATAGAGTCTCCAGTGTCACTGCTATGTAACAATCGGAGGTAAAACTGAAAGTTTCCTGCTATGGGAAAGTTAAGGACAGAAGATGGTGGATGGAGGTGAGCTTTGTGGTTACTCGGTAAGAAGCTGCAGTTTTTGTCTTAGTAACATCAAGAGAAGTTTCAAAACTTGCTTTGTGGATGTTCCATAAACATTAAACTTAAATATAAACTAATAAGAACTAAAAAAAAAAAAAAGTAATAAATAAAATGGCATTGCCAATTTACTGTGGTATAAGAGGAATGAAACACTGTTACAGGAACATAGTCAACATTGGTGTGGTATCCTTAACTCCACCTCATATCAGGCAGCATCACACCACCCTATTGTAGATTATTTTCCTATAACAGCATACCCATCATGTTTTCTTCCTTACTGACACTTCAATTATAAGTGAGGCTCGAGTAATCCAGTTTTCTTTGTGCAGGGAAACGTGAAATTCTTGCTACAGACACAGGAGGCAGATATTAGTTTAAAACCCCTCTTGTGTATTCCTTTAAAGTGTATGCACAAGTTTGTAAGACTCCACATCCTGCGTTTTATTGAAACAAATGAGTGTGTATATATAAAGGAGGTCATACAGTATAAGATGGATACTGTAATATATTGAGGAAAATTAGTTTACAATGAATGGTGCAAGAATTTATATTTTGTAAAATATCTGTTTGGAAGGTTTTAATATTTAGGATTTTAATAGCAAATCACAACCCTAATCATCTTCCATGATTAATGCATACTGTCTCAGTTTTATATAGTTTGCCAAAAAAAAAAGCTCTTCCTTTAACCAGTCTTAAAGAGCAAATGGACAGAATCCCTTTTTTTGTGACAAATTGCTAGATGAGTTTTTTTTATTTTTTTTTATTATTTTTTTTATATCCATTACTCCAGTGTGTCTGAAAAAGCATCATCATGAAGCAATAACAGACCAGCCCTAGCCACTATAACACATGGGCTGGTGTGGAGAGGACAAATAAATCAATTGTTCAAGGCAGAGTAAAGTATAGCCATTTAGGGCAGTGAGAAATTCTCAGCAGGCTAATATGTAGCTGGATATTTGTCCCAGAAACCAGGTTGCATACATCTGCTTGAGTGACCTTGATGTGTTTTATAGCCCGAATTACAGACAAATCCGTCAGCTAATGGTGTGTGGTGCACTGTATGCTCAGTGTGTCTAATGATTCTGTATATCTGGCTTTTCGGTGAAGTGACTTTGATAGCGAGGTGATGAGAAATTGTGCACTTTGTGTTCTGCATTTGATGTGGGTGTGTATAGATAATTTCACACTGAGTGCGATTAAGTGACGCGAATGTTTGATGTGATGATGCTCTTGAATCGAAACAATAGATCCCTATGGAGCTGTTCACACCGGGCGCGATCATTCATGGCGTGCCAAAGTGACACTTT
This sequence comes from Stegophilus panzeri, assembly GCA_024331685.1. NCBI lineage: Eukaryota > Metazoa > Chordata > Actinopteri > Siluriformes > Trichomycteridae > Stegophilus > Stegophilus panzeri. Next base: position 19,339,442 of record JANDJT010000206.1, on the reverse strand, counting down.
TTTTCGTCCAGTGTGTCAATTTTTTCTCCTGTCGCTCTGCGAGGAAACGGGCCGTCCAATTAGATTTGAGCTTTAGATTAGTGCCAGGTGTGCATCCTCACAACCTGGCTTCTCCCTCCTCCTCTCAAAGTTAGTTTCTGAGCTTCTTAACAGTTTGTGTTGTGGTGTTAACCACCAACATTTACATGATTCTTCTTCTTTTAGTGGTCAAAGACGATAGGCTGATCAGATGACTATAGGGTTGCGCCACCTATTGTGCAGATGCAGCACTGTTAGTGGGCGATTCGATTTGCTTTATCGCGTTGTGCTCAGTGCGAAAGGAGAGTGTGAGAGAGAGAAGAAGAGAGGGTTCTGATAGGGAGATTCATTGCCTCATTGTTCTGTTCATGTTCTTATGGGCATTAAACAAGGCTTTGTTTATATCAAGGTGATGTATAGTTACAGCAGTAACTACTGTGGGCTTTCCTTTATACAGATAATGTAAAAAAAATTGTCAAAAGAAAATATAAAGGGGGCATGGTGGCTTAGTGGTTAGCACGTTTGCCTTGCCCCTCTGGGGTTGGGGGTTTGAATCCCGCCTCTGCCCTGTGTGTGCGGAGTTCACATGTTCCCCGTGCTTCAGGAGTTTCCTCTGGGTACTCTGGTTTCCTCCCCCAGCCCAAAGACATGCGTTGTAGGCTGATTGGCATTTCCAAATTGTCTGTATTGTCTACCGACCCCACACCCTCCACCTCCACCCCCGGCCAGGGTGTCGAGTTTCCTGGGATAGACTCCAGGCTCCCACTCAACCCTGTGTAGGATAAGTGGTACAAAAATGAATGGATGGCTGGATGGAAAATATAAGGACAATTCTGACTTTGGCTTAAGTCATCCAACTAAGCAACCCGACTTTATGAAATCAGTCTTGTGAATAGATCCTTTTGTATTCTACATGAAAGATTATGTAGATCTATTAATTAGCTGTTACTATAGAAACAATAACGTAAAACAAGTACATTAGGCTAATAAAAACCTATGAGTTGCCTTGCAGTGGATGCTACTGACACAGCTGATGATATTAAAAAAAATCAATCCACTAATCAAATTCAAGTATTCAACAATGACGTGGTATAATTCAAGATAATAAACAGGAAGTTGTGCTCCGCAGATGACATGCACCGTATTTTACAGTTCCAAACCAAACAAGGTTACTAATGGAAAGACTATGCAACCTCTTTAATAAGTGGAAGCTGCTTCATTGCCAATGACCCCAATCAAATGCTTTCTGTAGATGCTGATCAGTTCTGGATAGCGGTCAAGTGGTATTTTGGGCCAATCCTCTGTACAAGACTCACAACGTGCCACAACATTTCAAAGTGATAGAGGTCAAGACTCTAACATTGCTCTTTTCAAGTGAGAAATTTCTTCAGTTTGTGCCACTCAGTAGTCCTGTCATTGTGTGTGACCCCATCTTCTTTAAATGCTGTTGGACTCCAAATAGAACAATGTGTATTTTTCACAAGGTTTTTTACTTTTGCCACAGAGTGTATTTCGAGCAGTGCTGATGAAGTCTACCTTTTTATTTATTTATTTGTTTGTCTATTTATTTATTTATCTTCAAGCAGGATGGTTAGTACTATATGAACCTTCGAACCATTCCAGTCTTGTTCAGTGTTTCTTTCTCAGTGCGACTGCATCCTTCTGCTAGCTTTGGGTACTATTATGTGTAATTGCCCAGGAAGTAATAGTACTTGTGGGTGGTGCTTGTACTACTGTTTGTTGCTGATTGGTTATAAGCACTCCATCACACAATGTGCAACACTATACACACTGACTAGAGATGCACTGATCGCGATACTGGTCTGACACCATGCTCATTTACTTGCACTTGTACTTGTGAAACATTCTCCGATACCATATGATACTATGTGACATAATCCTAGTGTAGATTTTCACGCTAATGAACAGACAACAAAATGACAGCGATCTGGATGTATTTCACAATTAATGTTGAAAGCAAAGCAGACGGCAAACTGTACTCAAAAATATCAAGAGAAGGAGCATTTTCCTACCATACCTGGTAAAACGTGTATCTTTAATAGAGAGTGTGAAGGCGCACACACACACACATTTATTTTTGAGTGTGGAGCAGTGAAGCAAGTGTTCACACAAATCGTCACTCATGAGAGCACTTCAGTTCTGCGAGCACTAAGCACTGAATCACACATGCTTCCTTTCCCCTGGCTTGCCAGGAGAAAGCCTGGCTTTACACTCTGCTTGCAAGTCAAGGTGGATTTCATGGCACTTTTGTACACAGTTTTATTGACCATGCTCTCTGATGCTGCTCTGTGCTCTCAGTTTGTTTGCCCTCATGCTCTTTATCAATGCCCTTTAAATGCTATAACTTTTTAAAAATAAATCTTAGCACCAGGAGTTCACTGCTAGCAGGACAAGGCAACCAACATAAAAAGAGCTAAATAAAATGTTCCATGATGCCCCTGAATGCTTAATACCACAGAGGTTAATTATTTTGTTTTAGTCAGTATCAACAAGTACCATACTCGTACTCCGTGTGAAAAAAATGGTATGGATTCATCTCGAACACATCTCTATCACAGACAAAAAAAAACAACAGTAGTCTGGTTTATTCAGGGCCATCAGAGCAACGGGGACGAGCTGGTATTTGACCCGGCACTTTTCAAACGGCTGTGGAGCTGACCCAGTACTTCAGGCAATAACAGACAGGACTGACTCTGTTGAAAAACCAATCAAAACTTCCAATTCAGCTGGGGGTGGGACATTTCTCCTAAAGGGGATCTCCTGTGAGTGATAATGGGTTTAACCACACTTTGGTGCTGACTGGCACTTAATAATAGTGTCATCATAATAATCAGTATCGCTAACTTTTTCAATATTTTAAGTGACATATTCTGTATTCTGAATCGATTATAGGAACTAACGACTCTATACAAACTACTCTGATATTCATTAAAAGGTTTGTGTATCATTAATAGCTCAAACTGTAGTAAATATCATTAAAGCATCACATTTTTCCCAACCACTTTTGGAGTACTGACTTCACCCCTGGGTTTATTGTTTGTGCTGGTGTGCTGTTTCTGTCACTTTAAATAAACCTTCAAAGTTTGTTTTCCTCAAAAGTCATACAAAACAAATGCACAAACATTTTCACGTTCTCGCAAAAGTTTTAGCGCATTAATCACATCCGTACAATGTTATTTTTCTTTGGCCATGTTTTGAAATTAGGATCATGTTAAATGTTGATGTTTTGTTCTTATTGCAGTTATTATTACTGAATTTCAGCATTTGCCCACAAGTTTTTTCCTGGGAAATTTGTTGCAGCTTGTTTAAGTTGAACTTAAACAGCTGAAGCTGGATCACCAAATGTCTGATCAGATAAAGGAACAACATTAACCAGCACTTTTTCCTGATTGTACATGATGATGACAGACACTTACTGTTGTCTCTCAAATTCATGAAAATTGAACTAAAACCCCTAATTCTCTTGTTAACATCCAGAATGATCTGTTCCTCTCAGGATTTCATCCTCAAGTCGTCTCAGACACTGAGTTTTTCTTGCACCGTCATCTTGGGGCTTGCTCTTCAGGGATCCAAATCTACATCCACATTTCTGGAAAGCTGCTTTGTGAAAAAAGCTATTGTTAAAAGCACTCTCCAGATAAAACTTAAATGAATTGAAAGGTCCTGCAGATCACCAGCTTTTTTTTTTTTTCTATAGTAAGCGCTTGCATTTATCCTCGTTGGAGGTCTACAGTTAGTGACAGCAGCAATAGACCTAAATGTCTCCCCTCTGTAAAATCCCTGCTTGACTGAGGACTGATCTCTGATTCAGCAACTTCTCAAAGGTCCTTTGAAATCTGTTCTGATCACAGCTGTATTACACTTGACAGAATTCTGTTTTGAGCGGTTCTGTAGCAGAGCAGAACAATGTGGTGTATATAAAAAAAATAATAATAAAAAAAAACAAACAAAAAAAAAACTGGCTGTAGTTCAGCAACTGTAGTTTTTTTTTTTTTTTTTTTTTTAAACAAGAACCAGTACAGCTTCTGTAGTATATCCTTGGTTGCATTTATCCAATGAGATTCATTCATGTAAATTGTTTAGCTGATGGAAGGTCAGAAAGAAATCAGAAAGGTATGCTTTGACAAAAATAGAATGTTTAAAGATGAACAGACAGAGATTATTCCACAGATGTGGAATATATGAAGAAAGGCCAGTGTCCTTCATATTACATTAAACCTTTTCCACTGACTTTCCTGTACAGATGTATTGGATTGGATTAGATACTTTGGTTACTGTGTTTTGTGTGACATTTCACCAAAAGAAATACATTGTACACCATGTACATCAAACCATTCATTCAAATTGTATTTTCCCCCCCAAATAGTCTTTAAAAAAATTTGTTTATTTATGTACAGTACTGATCACAACCTGGAGCGCAATATGATGACCAACTAACACGTGGACCACTGTTTTTTTTTTTTTTGCTTTGGATGATGTTTTCTAATTATATCAAAGCAGCATCATCATCTCTTCATAATCACATGCATGAGTAGCTTTGCAGTGACTGTAGTTAGGCCTCCTGCAGATGGGATTAATTTGGAAAAATGTGGTATGTTCAGTCAGTGCTGTTAATCAGCTCGCCCCAGCCCCTGCTTTGCAGAGTGGGTGGCCACATGACAGGTAAACAATGAATTAATTTTTAATGGTTGTACAGAGCAGCATGGCATTAACTCTGGAGAAGAGTGCACCGCCCTTCTGCCACGGGAAGATTTGTTGTGAGGAACTCTGGGAATGACAGGAGGAGAATTAAGAACATCGAGCCTCATTGTTTGGTGGAAATCACAGAGAATGGAAATAGGGTGTGAGGGACACATGCCAGTATCCGGAGTGGGTGTCCTAACACATCACGTTTACATTTAAGGAAGTCATTTATTTCTGAACCGACACTTCCTTGTCTCCTTATTTTCTCTCTTTTTTTTTTTTTTTTTTTTTTTTTTTGTGTTTTGCTTGACAGACCAGTTTTCATCAACCCTCTTCTTTTAACCATGTACCACACCCACAACTCCTTCTGCCTTTTCATTCTCTCATCCCTGCAGCTTCATGGTGCGTAATGGTACAGTTGTGGCCTGTTTCAGGTGGAACACTGAAAGGTTCTGTTTGTCTGCCAGTGCTAATCACCAGGTAGACAAATGGAGGTAGACACTTTGAGTCAGTGCTTATTTTACCTGTCTGCATGGTACGAACTGCTGGGAAATGCAGCAGGAGAACACAGCATTGGCTCTGACTGCATTGGCTCTGGAAATTATTTGAGTGGATGTGGGGGGAGAGAGAGAGAGAGAGAGAGAAGGGGAGAGAGAGAGAGAGAGCGCAGTCTTATATTGGATGTAGTGGAAATCCTTCTCTTTCTTATGCAACTAAATATGGAATGGTTTGCCAAATTGAGAACAAACTGGTAACTACAGTACATCATGTTAAAAAGCAGCTAAAGAAATATTTTTATACACTTATTTTTTTTAAAAGAATTTCTTTCACGTCACAGTGGAGTCGGACGCTATCCTGGGAACACTGGGTGTGAGGTGGAAATACACCCTCCAGTTCATCCCAGGACACCATGCACACACATTCACATCTAGGGGCAGTTTAGCATAGCTAATCTACCAAATGGCATTATTTTGGAGGGGGGAGGAAGCCAGAGAACCCAAATTAAACCAACAAGGGCACAGGGAGAACATGAGAAACTCCACACAGACAGTAACCTGAACTCAGGATCGAACCCTGGATCTCATTTTTGTTTTTCTTTTATAACCCCTTTTGCTATTAATTCCTATGTTACTACTTACTCTTATTCTTGTTTAAATTTGTTTAGTTTTTATATCTTCTTATTACTGCCGCTCATGCTGTGTTTCTATCTCATCACTTTTATTATCTTTTCAATATCTTTGTGAAGAATGTTTGCATTTTATGTATGAAAGGTGATATACTTATAGATTTTACAAGTATTATTATTTAAAACATGTAGATATCATTCTTGCAACAGAACACTCTACTACAGGTTGGTTGGCTATTTAAATACTAAACCACTTATTCATTCCACTACCATTTTGATCTTTATCCTTTTCTTTCTCTATTTCAGAAAGCACAGCTGAAAACAAACATTGTTTTTTGTGTTTTGTTTGTTTGTTTGTTTTTTGTAATATTGCCAGAATTACAGCCAAATGTGCTAAAAGAATAATATAGGCATATTAACCTTGTTGGAAATCTTGTGACATAATCAACAGTGCTTATCTAGCTTTTCAGAATAACCCAATCTGAAGAAATCAATGACCTTCCAATTATGGTAATTATATCTTAAAAATGAAACAAGTAAAACCTGTGTATCTCAGAGAATGTTTAATATTTCACTGTAAACAAAGTCTCGATTAAACTTGATTAAATGCACAAAAGAGTGCATCTCACAGAATGTTTCATATTTCACTGTAAACAAAGTCTTGATTAAACTTGACAAAACAGTGGCACATTATTTGCATGAAGACAAGATAAAATAGGCTTTTGTCAAAGAAGCCTATTTACTGTTTGCAAAAAAATGACAGCTATTACAAAAAAATCCCCAAAAAAGAAATAAAAAGGAGACAAGTCTTGCGCAAAAGCTCCAGCGCAAAACCAAAGAAGCAAAATTTGTACAACAAACTTTTCTTGGCTGATCGAACCTATTTGGTTAAGATGAGAATTGTGTACATTTCATTTCTGGCCTGAATGCTTTTCGAATGAGATATAATACAGTTCAGGTTTTGCCAAACGCTACTGCTTTACTGGACCTAAGTAAATTTTTTTCATTAAAAAACCCCCTACATACCTCATATCTTTAGGGACCTGGTAGGTTCCTGAGTTCAGGTTACTATCAGTGTGGAGTTTCATATGTTTTCCCTGTGTCTATGTGGGTTTTGTGTGTATCCTCCAGTCTCTAAAAATGTCAGCAGTTGGATTGAATGTAAATTGCCTCTTTGTGCAATTGTGTGTACATGGTGCTGTGATGGACTGGTGTATTCCAGTCGCACAGCCAGTATTCTCAGGATAGGCTCTGGATCTATAAAAGTCTACAGTATAAAGAAGATAAATGAATGAATATTGATTTATTTCTTCATCTCTCATACCTTCTCCTTCTTCCAATATTCCAGTGTTTACCAACCCTAATCATGGAATGGTCTTTCTTTGCACATGTCCTTCTCTAAAACACTCATGTAGACCTGGGAAGGACTGTTTAATAGTCTATTAATTTGATCAGGTGTGGTATAACTGGGGGGCATGGTGGTTTTGTGGTTAGCACATTTGCCTCACACCTCCAATTGTAGGCTGATTGGCATCTCTAAATTGTCCATAGTGTTTGATTGTGCCTTGCGATAGGTTGGCACCCCATCCAGGGAGTCCCCTGCTTTGTTCCCAGAGTCCCCTGGGATAGCCTCCATGCTCCCTGTGTAGGTACAGAAAATGGATGGATGGTATAACTGGGTTGGATACCACTTCAGCGTCATTGTTCTTGTCTTATTTTGGATTTCCCTCCATTTTCTCTCCAGTTTGGTCTTGCCAATAACTCCCCATCACATGACCGCTTCTAGCCAGGGAGGGTGAAGGCTAGCACATCCTTCCTCAGAGACATGTGAAGCCAATCTCTACATCTTTTCAAACTGCTGCTGATGTAGCATCACAAGACAGTGTAACACACCATGCGCTATCCACCCTCTTCTACATACATTAGCTTCCAATTGGCTAGTCTTGCTGTGATTGACAGGACAAACAGAGCATGGCCAGTTTTGCCATAGATTGCTGTGGCATTGTCAGGATTTGAATAATCTCTCCCGACAAAAAGTGAACACGTTTCTGTTTCTGTTGCCACTCAGAAACCCCAATATTTCCTCTGCTGGATTCACATGGTTATTTATAGCATGTCGCCTATTTTATCTAATCTGTTTCTCTCTCTGTCTGCTTCTTTCTACACTTTGCTGAAACTTCTTTTGAGGCATTATTGGGGTTGTTCACTGAAATTGTGCTACATATCTCCCAATTACAGCTATTCAGCAGCACGACTCCATCCACATCAGTAACACGGAGAGAGGAGCAATATAGGAGGGAGGGAGGGAGGGAGGAGAAGAAGGCGTCCACTCCACTTCCCCTCCTGATGTTACTCAGTACACCAGAGCACTGATGAATTCTAAGTATTGGTTCATTTTTTTTGTACAACAGTGGTGTTGAATTCTCAGATCATAAGGTGTGGATTCGTTTTCTACCCTGAAAGTAGTTCCGGCTGCAACATAACCAATGGGTTTATATTAATACACTCATTCTAATAATTATTGTTCCTATGGTAACTGCAAATTCACAGCGACCTGTATGAGTGGACACTCTACATAATCTTACATAATAAACAGATAAAAAAGTGTGTTATTTAACAAAGGAAAATATATAATAGTTGATATGGTGAAGTTTTCTGTTAGGAGATGATGTAACATTTCTGGAAGGCATCTCCAGTGTCAGCACTTTCTAACAGTCAGTAAGTTTTTGCCATGGAAGAGTCTTCAAGTCAGGAGTTCCTTTACTTTCCGTACATTCCGGGTTCTAGGTAACATGACAAACTGCATTTTTTTTGTCTTATTGTTTCAAGAGTGAGAAAAAAGGACTGTCTATAGCTGTTATAAGTGATAACAGGAACAAAAATGTTTTTGTGGACATTGCACAACATTAAATGTAACTACAAGTAATAATTATTATGAATGAGAGTTTATTGCTGATATAAGTGATAACCTGAACTAACTCTCCTCATGGACGTTCCATAACATTAAATCTAACTAAAAATAGTCAAAAAGGCTTTTATATCATTCTGAAACGGTAATCTCATTTAGATGGGGGTCTACCCCATTTCTCTTTTAGTCACACCATAACCTTTTTCCACAATTAATTCATCATTGTCATACCTTTATTTATAATTGTAGCATGAGCTCAGTTAGCGTATTTAAAAAAAAAAAACGATTTGTTTTTATAACATTATCACAGTTTAAATGCTGGTTTGTCATCCAGTCACTCTTAAAATGCTGATCATTTTTCAGTCAGTTTTAGGGTATGTTTACACCACAACGATGTATAAAGAAGTTTCACGTACGGACAACTTTGTCAAAACGATCCCCGTCCACACAGATCCAGGAAAACGACTAAAAACGCTGTATTATGCATGCCAGGCACATAAACATTCACGTCAACGTGTCCGCCATATTGATCCGGGCAAGACCACCCTATGAACAAATACAAGTAAACGCTGTGGTTTTCCTTGATAAAAAGCACAACAACATTTACATTTCTCAAACGATTTCAGTGGTTTATGATCTATGTGTGGAGTAGAAAATAGTTCTGTCTCCAGTTACTTAGAATCTCGACAGTTAGACTTGAAAAATTGTTCATTGTCATAAGGAATTGTGAAAACTCACGCTTGTCAAGCATACATTCGGCTTATTTTTCTAGATTAATAAATGGTGAGACGTTCCTAACGTAATATAATTTAATGTACATAAAGTTTTTTTTCATTGTGAAAATGGATTTCCACCCCATCTTTTAGCTTTTCTTGTGCTCCAGGTCAGAATTCTGTTAACAAAGCTTGTTCATTTTTAAATACTGAAAAAAATCTAAATAGTACATCTTTAAGTAATAATTGACCATCACTGTACCAAAATGGAACAAAATCGGCAAATACAAATCAAATAGTGAGACACTGGCAGTCAGTCTGCTTTCTATATTTTATTAGCAATAAAAGGATACAGATATTTTCCAAAACAGACAATTTCAAAGATAATTATAAGATTTTGAATACTCTTCGTCGGCACAGTTGTGGATTAATAATTTGGCGTATGTAACAAATGCTGGTCGTAGAAGTGATGCAGTAAATCTACACTTTGCTGGAGAAGCATCAATAAACTCAAAATCTTGAGCAGCACAAACACAGTCCTGTACTCCACCATTGTAGTTTTGAATTTCTTATGCGTTGTTTTAAATTATTTGTGCACATAACTATAGACTGAACACGTAATACACGTGTGCATGACGTCATTGTTTTAACAAATTCTATTTTTTGTACCTTTACACAGAGACGATAAAGGCATCGTTTTCAAAAACTTGTGCTTCGAAACCCGTTTTCAAAAGTTTGCGGTTTCTGGCCCCAAAATGCCGTCGTCATGTAAACGAACAGCCAAATCACATAAACGTTTTCAGTTTTTATTTGAAAATGTTGTCGTGTAAATGGCCCTTGAATTGTGTGCTTAAATGCTGATTTAACATTCTTTACATTACATTTGGCAGATGCCCTTATCCAGAGCAACTTACATTTATCTCATTTATACAACTGAGCAGTTGGGGGCCTTGTTCAAGTGCCCAGCAGTGGCTGGGGGGTGCTGGGTTTTGAACTCATGACCTTCCGATCAGTAGTCCAGTATCCCTTCTTCTTAATCTTCTACATTGTTTGCACTGTCTGCACTACCATTTTCATGATTAAAGCACATGCAAAATTATTTTAGGCCTTTGATAGATACAAAACACTTCTTGCTGATTAATTCACATTTTTGATTGAAGCTGATGGCTTATACAATAATCATACTCAAATCAAACTTTGATCAAGAAAAATACTCTAATGTTATCACAATGTGTATTCAGCCAAAGCCCTCTTTGATTCATGTGTCAAACCTGAGTACATCTAAAAGGTCTCATTTACCAACAAACACCGCTGTGAAAAACCGTGAAAAACAATTTCGTGCAATTGCAATTTTGCAAATTCAAGTAGTTTTCCGCAAAAAAAAAAAACCCTCTGCAAATTGCATCGCAAATTTTGAAAAAAAGCAGCAGCAAAATCAAACATTTTTGCATGCAACAATCACAAAAAACCCCTCCAGGAAAACCTTACGGATTGTCAAAATCAGGGTTTAACAGCCAAGTATGCTTACATATACAGTACAAGGAATTTGTCTTTGGTGACACCGTAGCTCACAGTACATATACGTGACAATAAACATCACACACTAGTACAACAGCAAACATTCCTACCTGAGTTTAACTGTGCCCATACCCACAAACTCCCACCCACTCCCACATTCATTCCTGTAAACCTTTGACATGCATACGGTGGTTGGAATCGTTTCAGGTGCTGAGTGCAGCAGGTGGATTAGAGGTAGTCGGGTAGATTAAACTAAAATAAATATGAAGGACATACAATAAAAATGAGGGCAAAAAAGAATGAAAAATTCAGAAGATGTGGAGTTTTGTGCAATTCTTATGTTCAATTGTTCACGAGTGTGATGGTATGCGGCAAGAAGCTTTTCTGCACTCTGGCTGATTTAATCCTCAGTCGGCTGAAGCGCCTGCCTGAGGGAAGGAGCTGGAACAGGTAATGGCTGGGGTGTGATGGGTCAATGATGATTTTCTCTGCACGCTTCCTAGTTCTGGAGATGTGCAGATCCAGCAGGGTGAACAGCTTTTCTGCAGACCTGATGATGCACTGCAGTTTGTGAATGTCATGTTTGGTGGCTGATCTGCACCAGACTAGATGGTGGTGGTGGTGATGATAGACTCTATGATGGCTGTGTTTAACTGCACTATCAACTCCTGAGGGAGGTTGAGGTGCAGGAAGTACATCCTCTACTGGGCTCTTTTAGTGATGATGGTGCTGATGTTATTGTCCTACCTAAAGCCCCTAGTGATTGAAGGACTCCACAGCCATCACATCATGATTCTGCCATGGATGGTGATGCTTTATTCATGTTTATTCAAGGAACAGATCCAGCAAAAGCAGTTTTCTTTAAAACAGTTGAGCAACAGAAAAAGGTACAACGAAATCAAATAGCTTAAAAGAGAACTTAAAACACAACTCTACTTCCAATCTGTGAGAGACTCTCAGAAAGCTTGCTCTTTTCATTCTTCTGTCAGTCGCAAGAATGAAAACATATTTTTAGCAGAGTCTCTGGTGACCTTTAGACAAGTGCATGCTTTTCGTACAGGCAAATGAAGTAATGAATTTTAAACTAGTCAATACTGATTACTGAGAGTGATAGAGAAGTGGAGAGAAAAGCTCTTCAGTGTAAGCATTTGTGCTAGGCATCGTTGTTCCCAAAATATGTCATGAGAGTGTCATTACATTTGTGCACAGAGTTCAAGCACAATGAAGTGCTTTGCAAAAAAAAAAAGTGTGTAGTGTGCTTGTAATGAGAGTAAATGCCTGCAAAATGTGTTTAGAATTTAACTTCGTAACGTGGTTAAATTGAGGCAGGATGTAAGTGTGTAATCTCAGTTTATTGTTAATCAGGCTAATCCTATAATCGGCCATGTTTGTGGTGGGAGTCAAAACATGGATGCTGAGTGAAGGAATCAATTTGTCATCAGAAATATTCTTCAGGGATGTCAGTATATCAGTTTCTCCAGGATTTTCTGATTTTGCAATCGCAGAATTGAACGCAAAATCAAGCAAACTCCGCAACATTATATGGAGCTTGCAATTTTTCAAAATTACCGCAGATTTGGGCCAATACGTGTCATATGATGTCATCACAACGCACATTCAGCCGAAGCCCTCTTCGATTCACGTGTGTCAAACATGAGTACAGCTCAAAGGTCTCATCTACCAACAAATTTCGCCAATTCGAGTAGTTTTCCGCAGAAAAGCACAAAAAACTCCGCAAGGTGCATCACAAATCAGGCACGATTGGCCGCAACAGTCACAAAAAAAAAAAAAAAACTCTGATATATCTGCCGCATACCATTTTGAGAGAAAATACCATTATTTAAACAAACTTACTTTCTTTCTCACATTCTTAGTTTGGAAAATTTGAATCATATTTACTTGAATCAATATTTTATTGTCCCCCTATTAATAGGTACCAATATTTTGTGTGAAAATTTTATTGTCCACTATTAATGGGTGTCAATATATTTGCGATTAAATTTGCCCTCCCAATACACACACACACACATTCTCTATTTCTATCTCTGTCATTTTCCCTGTAATTGACTGCAAACATTAAACTTCACAGTCTTTCCACCAGCAGCAATCAATGCAGCCAGCGGGGCTGCTGTTAATGGGTAGGGCACTAGCATGTTATTATTCCTGAAAGCTGTTCTGAGGGCTCAAAAAATAATCAAGCAATCATGACAGAACTACACCAAAGTGTTATTTTAGATACTTTCTGACAATAAAAACGACTCCTCTTGCCCTGTTATTATTGGCACTGGAAAGTGATGATTGTGTCTACGAATCAAAAGAACAACCCTGTTTAACCATAAACTGCCAATGAACTGAAGCCTTTATAATGAACAAAAGGCTTAGTCAGGGCTGATGATCTCGTCTCAACACTGAGCTGCTCCTAGATGCATGATGGAGAAGTGGAGAAGCTGCAGAAACTCACAGGGAGGAGAAACAGGAGGAATTTGGTGTGAGAGAGGGTTCATGGGGAAGTTTTAGCTCTGAAGGGCATTGAGGTCAGTGCCTGGTTATGTTGTTCTTGTTAAAAGCACCTGGGATCAACCTGATGTTCAACAATGCGTGAAGAAAATTGAATGTTTTTGAACAGAGAAGGTGTCAGTATATCATCAGTTGACTTAAAACATGTTGGCTGCCTCAAGTAACTCAATCTACCTCTCACTCTACACACAATTATCATGTTATTGTGCTTTGCTGGTCTTTAAGATTCAGTCGAGTCCCTGTGTGTGTGTGTGTGTGTGTGTGTGTGTATGTGTGTGTGTGAGACAGAGATTGCAATGGGACCTCGCCTTCAGGCTCTGCCTCAGGCGTGGACAGAAGGACTAGCGATGGGCTAGCGATGTTGCTGGAAGACCCACGGAAACTCCATCCCTGGTTCATTATTCATTACGCTATTCATAAGACGTGATATCAATGCTGAGAAGAGTGTCACAGGAACGTGTTCTAATAATATATCCAGGTGGAAAATAGATAAAACACAATGGGGTGTATGGTTATAGAACAATAACCCACTATAGGGTGGGGTGATGTGGCCCAATGTGAAGCGAAGTGGTAACTACTACAGTTATTTTCCAACCATTGAAATTTCTAGTTAATATTAAAACACATGCTTTTAAACCATTTAGAGTTACAGTACTGTGCAAAAGTCTTAGGCACCCTATTTGTTTGGTACAAACTTTGTTATAGATTTTTATTTTATGACTTCTACATTATTGAGTCAGTACAAAAACATTTTAGATTTCCAAACATTAGTTTTCCAGAACAAAATTAAATGTTACAGAAAAATGTTTGTATGTCAGTAAAGAAAGCAGCAGATTACATAAGAGACACTTTTTCAGATACAATGAAGGCTGCTGGGTTTTGCAGCAAAAATAAGAAGCGAGTGCGACAGTCAAAATCTACAGAAGAACCGTGTCTGATTCTGCAAGATGCTCAATAAACCTTACAGCTCATTTCCTTATAAAACTGCACACATTCTACCTGAGACTACAATTTTTATTTCTTTTTTCTTTCTTTTTTTTTTTTTTTTTTTTGTCACACCAAATATTGACTTTGTTTCATTTATTACTGTTTGCTGCTCTTTATGGGTTTTTTTTTTTTTAAATGTTGAAACATTTAATTTAATTATTTTTGAAGGCATCTTTGCTCTACAGCATTTCTTTGCATGTGCCTAAGACTATTGCACAGTACTGTACATTTAATGTTGTGGAATGTCCGCAAGGCAATGTCAGCAGCCTCTCTTTTTTTTTCTCATTCTTGAAGTGACTAAGGGAAAAAAAAAACATAGGTTGTTACTGAGCATGTTACTGAGAAACTGCAAAATGTAAAGGCTCTAAAGTGAATTTTCATATAACTACATGGTCCAAGGCATTCACTTTTATACCGCAGTGATTTGCCAGTGATTACAATTTTTTTTATTAATAAATGACAGTTTTTTTAACCTTTCTACATTTTTTTAAAATTATATTTTATTTTTAGATTTTTTGAAAAATGAGGACACAGCACATTGGTATTTGACCAAAATCGCAATATATATATATATACAGAAATAGGAAGCAACCATCAAAATGTCTTTTTTTTTTTATTTTTTATTTTTTTTAGTTCAGGGGCTAGTTAACATGCCTAAATCTAACTGCATAAATCACTCGTGTAATATTTCTTTGTATCCCAATTCATCCTGAGTGTTAACACTAGGCTTATGCTAGCTGTAATCTGTACTCTTTCTGTAAAATCCTCCACTCTGACTGTGATATTCATTTTTTATACAGTACATTCGATATATTGAGGGATCTGATCATGGACATTTGTGCCCTTGAACTAATTCCATTTTCAAACCAGACTGTCGCTGTCTCTTGCCTAACTTTTCGTTCATGTTGGAGTGGTGTTGTCAGCCTGTATTTTCTCCTCCCTCTTCCACCTCCGCTACCTCCTTCAAGTAAGGGTATTTCTGTGCATCTTCCTGCTGACATTGAACGGCAGAATGGCCGTGCTCACACCCTCTCCCCCCGCCCATGCCTTGCTCTCACGTTTATCTCTGACAGCCGTGATGCTGATGGAAAAAGCCTCTGTCAGGTCGGATACAGAGTGACCACACAGCCAGCTATTAGATGGAATCTCTCTAGGAGAGTATATATGGTGGTGGTCTACACATGTGTGTGTGTGTGTGTGTGTGTGTGTGTGTGTGTGTGTGTGTGAAAGAGTGAGTGGCCCAATGGACAACAATGTGTGTTCAGTGACATGTTCAATTCTGCTCAAAAGACCTGCATCATGCAGCATATTGAAGTCAGTTTATGTTAATCACAGCACATGCATTATTCAGTGTGTGTGTGTGTGTGTGTGTGTGTTGAAATTTGTTCAGTTTAGTTCAGTCTTGTAACACTGGAGAAATTGCCTCTTTTTTTGCTTAATAATGTGTGATCTGAGAACAACAGGAGGTTGGATATTGGTCAGCACTTCACCTGAGACAAGGAGATTAGCTTTCTTTACCATAAAGAAAGGGAATGGTGCTGGGAAAGACACAGACAAGTCATATTTACTGCAAGCCCCGCCCCCTGCAGAGCATTTAAAAAACATGTCTAACACAAGATAGGATGACTCATAAAAAAAAAAAACCAAACAAACAAAAAAACCTTTAAAGTTGAACGTTTCTATATTGCCACGGTTCTTAAACTAATCTGGGACCTGTGAAGCAAAGTCCATGATTTTTTTTGTTTTGTTACAGTGGTGGAAATCACAACCTAACATTATCAAAAGTTATTATTTAATACTCATTTCCGTTTAATTGAACGAGTATAATCCAATCCTCAGTAATTAAAAAAGATACAGGTTTTAAATAATGTTAATAATGTTAATAATAATAATAATAATAATAATAATAATAATAACTGATAAATTGACATTATTTCATAACATTTTTATAAAAAACTAAATTTAACCCTCTAGTGCATGAATCATTACATTTAATAAAAAATGTTAGAATAGGTTTTTAATACCTGAATGAGCTCAAAATAA
>JANDJT010000206.1:19302984-19313675 GCA_024331685.1 Stegophilus panzeri | reverse complement strand
TATTTCATAGGCTTGTCCAAATGAGTTGTAGCAAACTTTAAACGAGCTTCGACATGCCTTTTCTTTAGTAATGGAGTGCATTGCCTATTGTTTTCTCTGTGACAATGGCACCTTCTGCCTCCAAGTGTTTCTGGAGGTCTTTCCGAGTGGTCCTTGGCTCTTGGGCTACTCTTCTGACTATTCTTCTGACTCCCTGGTCAAAAATCTTGCGAGGAGCTCCTGTGTGTGGCCGGTTGATGACGGAGTGATTTGCTTCCACTTGCGGATAATGGCCCCAATGGTGCTTACTGGAAGATTCAGAAGTTTTTAAATACTTCTGTACCCGATTCCATCAGTATGTTTCACAACAATAAGGTTGCGAAGGTCTTTGGAGAGCTCTTTCCTTTTACCCATCATGATTACCCAGCTGTTTCTTGTGTGACACCTTGGTAACGAAAAGCCTTTTTATAGACCATCAATTTACCAACCCAGCTGAGATTCATTTGCACAGATAGGGGGTATAATTACTTACAGATTTCAGCTGGTTCCTTGCCTTACCTTGCCTTGGAAAACTTATTTTTCTTAGCGTTTTCAATACTTTTTTCCCCTGTGTCATTCCACTTTATTACACATAACTTTATTTATGGACTTTAATGTTGTGAATTCTTTATATTTGTGGATTTCTTGAGTTAATACTGATGTCTTGTGAAAATTTCATGTGAATAACCTCATTGGAAATATATTTACTGAAAATAATGTTCACGCATCCAATACTTATTTCCCCCACTGTACATTTATATTTATGGCATTTGGCAGATGCCCTTATCCAGAGCGACTTACATTCATCTAATTTATACAATTGAGTAGTTGTATAAATGCTCAAGGGCCCAGCAGTGGGAGATTAGCAGTGCTGGGATTTGAACTCATGACCTTCCAATCAGTAGTCCAATGTCCATGCCCACTGCCATCATATTGGTATTGATACTTATTGTCATGTATGTGTTTGTGCATGTGTTTAATCAGGATCTACATTTTGTAAATAGAAAGTTTGACTGGCTTTTAAATACTGTATTGTGGCAGGATTGTGGAGGTGAAAGGAGGATAGAGCAGAAGGGACATGTGTGTGCAGTAGCATAGTGAGAGTGCTGGAAAATGCCAAGGGTTGAACTTTATTCCACTGGGGGGAAACATTTTGTCTTTCGCTCATGTATCTCCCCATTCTCATTGTTAGTAGTCTCGGTTTGTGTTTTTCTTGCGACAACACTAAAGACCTTCTCATTAGTAAAAAATTTTAGCTTCTAAATTTTTAGCTTCTAAAGTTTCTAAATTTAGTGTGTTCATGCCAGTTTTCAGTCATTAGTATTCTTGATATGTGTGTTTGTGTATGTTTATGTGCATGTGTTGTTACCCCTTGCCCACTCTGAGGCTGACTTGGATGTGTGACAGTTTTACTCCCATCTAATTGCCTCCCTCGTTGCCTCCTTTTCAGTCTGCAGGCTTGCCGAAAATAACAGACTAATTGATTAAGGCATCATTTGGGACAAGTGTCACAGGGGTCAGTGTGCTGTGTGTGCTGTGTGTGTGTGTGTGTGTGTGTGTGTGTGTGTGTGTGTGTGTGTGTGTGTGTGTGTGTGAAGAGCAATACTGACATTCGGATGTCAAAGTGACAGACACAGTGTCCAGAACCTGAAGCCTAAAGTCACATGTCAGAGCAGCTGGGCTTCTTGGACCATGTCAGGGCCTGTCTATGTCTGGGATCAGCAGTCTGATCGGGATGCTCCGGTGATAGACAATATCTTCTGAAGTGGAAGTGCTGTAGTTTCATGGTCCCTGAAGACTGGTTATTAAGTGAAAGTAAGTGAAGGACACATGGTTAAACCTAAGGCTGGACACACACACATACACACATTTTCACTGCCAGTCACTCACATGTAGGCTCAATTAGATGCTTTATTTCAATGTGCTGATATGTTTTTTTCTTATTCACTCTCCCTGTGGCTACCACACTTTATAGTTTGACTTTCCCAGAGGTTCTGCGTCTCTCACTAAACACATGCAGACTAATTAAAAGTGTCCTGGAACATACCAAAAGGGCAGATTCAACAAAACCGCTGCAGTAAAGGGCATATGGAAAAGAAAGAAGCAGCCTGTATACACAGACAACACACATTATTATTCAAACACCATTAAGCCATTATTCATACACGCATAAACACAAACTCACAAACACGTATCACATAATGTGCACATTGATATAGCACTGCTTTAGCACGAATGCATCATCACATGCATCATCACGGACAGCACAGGCATTCGCTTCATCTGCTATAACTGCAAATAGATTACACATGTATGAGTATGACAGCTTGCCTATGTTAAAGTGATTCACACCGTGTAAGTAGAACAGTTCACACTAAATAATACACCACCTAATAGATGCTACGTATTTCATTGTGCTGTTTGAATCTGAAAATTGACAGGCTCTGTCAATTACAAAACACAGATGCGTATGGTTGCGTAAGTAGAGAGTGTGGGTGCTAGCATGGCCTGTCTCCAACTGAGAATGCTTGGCCCGTTATGAAGGGCAAAATAAGGCAACAGCAGCCCCATACAGTTGCGCAGCTGAAGAAATGCATAATGGATGAATGGGGGAAAAGTCCGCTTGCTAAACTTAACCAACTGGTGTCTTCAGTTCCCAAACACTTGATAAGTGTTATTAAAAGAAAAGGTGATGTTACACAGTGGTAAACCAGTCGACTCTCCCAACTTTTTTGGAGTGTATTGCAGTCATCAGATTTGAAATGTGTGTATGTTTTCAAAAATAAATAAAATTCACAAAGTAAAACATCAAATAATGTGTTAATGTGTTTTCACATTATTGAATTTTCAAATGACTCTTTTTCAAATGACTTGAATTTTCAAATGACTCCCTTTTTTTTTTTTTTTTTTGCATTTTCCATACTGTCCCAACTTTTGTGGAATTGGGGTTGTAGAATGAGCACACTAATAAATTAACAAACTTGTGTCATTGGCCTTTCACTACTGTCATAGCTGCTGTTCTAGAAATTCAATCAACTGACCAAACAGAATAGAGAATTTAACCACACTGTGGTGTAATAGTATTTATATAGTATTGTAATTTGTGTTTCTAATACGATGTGCAAATACACACAGTAGAAAAACTGCATGTTGCTGTGTAACTTCCTACCTGTTGGCTGTCTGTGTCTGTAGTCCATTGCTCCATTATTCCATTCTGTTTTACTAATTTGTCAATAGCACCACAGTGAGAATTTGCCTGTGGAGCTACTTCAGCTTCCAAGCTGGATGGCACGTCCCATAATTCATGGCAAAAAAACAACAACAAAAAAACATGCGTGACTGTGAGACTACATTTATTTATCTTCAGATGAAAAAGTAACTTTTGACATTGATCTGGCTGCAATTTCCTATAATCAGAAACAACAGATTAACAGTAGGATCATTCTCTGTTTATTCGCTCTGTTGCCAAATGGAGGGGCAGAAAGCACTCGAGTCACGGGGAAATGTCTCATTACGGCTCAGTTCGGCCAGCTCTGAAGGACGGCAGCCAGCAGTCTCAGTCAATTACTCTCATCTCCGAGCCCCCAACCGCGCCTCAAACTGCCGAAATGAACAAGTCTGTCTTTGGCGAAGTGCTCGCCACTGATAAGCCACTGCAGACTTGAGGAATGACAAGCAGGCAATTAAAAATTTTGAGCTTTGTCTGATGAGATGGGAGGAAAACGAGAACTCATCGAATGGATTTCTTGTTGCTTATCGGACAGGGAAGAGAAATTGATTAACACTTCTGTCTGAAACGCTGCAGCTCTCACCCATTAAACTGTTCAGTGGTAATGGAGAAACATTCCTTTTTGTGCGTTTGCTTGAGTGGTAAAAGCCTTTCCACAAATTCATCTTATGAATAATGATTACAAATTGCAAGGGAGATTTATACTATTACATGAGTTCATGTGGATTTCTTTATTACCAAGTAACTGGGAGCTCCAGCTGTCATCTCTAATAGTAAATGGTAAATGGTCTGCACTTATATAGCGCTTTTTCTAACCTTAGCAGTTCTACAAAGCGCCTTACACTGGTTCTCATTCACCCATTCACACACTGTCACACACCAATGGTAGCAGAGCTGCCATAAATAGTAAATGGTCTGCACTTATATAGCGTTTTTTTTTAACCTTAGCGGTTCTACAAAGCGCTTTACACTGATTCTCATTCACCCATTCACACACACTCACACACCAATGGTAGCAGAGCTGCCATGCAAGCGCTCGCTTGCCATCGGGAGCAACTCGGGGTTCAGTGTCTTGCCCAAGGACACTTCAGCATGTGGAGTCACGTGGGTCAGGAATTGAACCTCCAACCCTACGATTAGTGGACAACCCGCTCTACCACCTGATCCACAGCCACCCTTTCCTTTTACAATAGTACATCAGTCAGAGGCAGGTGTACACACACTACTGTTTTATCAATACATGCTGTGATATGGTCCCTTTAAAACTCAGAGAAATTACATGCCAACCCAGACCAACAATTTTCTTCGTTATCATGTATAAAGCAGAGGGATAACTCTGCTCCTGCTGAGTAGCTGCTCCTGCTGCGTAATTGATGCTAATTGTACTGGCGGTCATCCAGCGTGGTCCATCCAGAGACCCAGAGATGATTGGTCAGTGTGTGTTGGCAGCCCAATTCTCAACCAATGGGAAACTGGTGGTGACCTGGATGACCTAGCCAGATGGCCTCTGTCAAGTCAATCTCAAAAGCCTGTGGTGACTTTCAGCATGCCTTTCATCTTTGTTATCTTAGTCATTCTGGTCACTTTTTCTTCATTTCGTCATTTCAAAATAAAATACAAGCACCAGCCACTTTAATAGGAACACGTGTACCCCTCCTCATACATGCAATTATCCAATCAGCCAATCATGTGGCTGCAGCGCAGTACATAAAATCGCGCCAATAAAGATTCAGTTATTGTTTATCTTCACATCAAACATCAGAATGGGGGAAAAACTGAGATCATGGTCAAGGCATGGTTGTTGGTTTGAGTATTTCAGAAGCCACTGATCACCTGGGATTTTCACATGCAACTGTCTCTAGAGTTTACCCATTCAGTGTTCATGAGAGGAGAATGGCCTGACTGGTCCGAGCTGAAAGGGAGGCTGTGGTGAGCTGTGGCGAGCGAAAAAGCATCTCAGAATGCACAACACATAAGAAGACAATAACAGGTTCTACTCCTGTTAGCCAAGACCTGGAATCGGAAGGAACAGATTCACTGAATGTGGACAGTTAAAGAATGGAAAAACATTGCCTGGTCTTTTTCCAATCTTCATCTGTCCAGTATGATTTAGCATGATTTTTATGCATTGTGCTGCAGCCACATGTTCAGTCAATTGAATGAATGAATGAGCAGGTGTACGGGTGTTCCTATTAAAGTGGCCAGTCAGTGTAAATCAGTAATTTTTTTTCGTTCTAGTCGTTACCCAGGCAGTTGTTATCAAATCACTTGTTGTAGTGAAATGCAAAATGTAGCTCATTTGAACAGCTGCATTAAATGGCATGAACACATGCACACTCCAGCACTGAATATAATCAGTGCTGAGCGGGACTGTGGTAAGCCAACATGATTTGAAGCGTTTGCAGACTGCACAGCCTTTTGGTCCCATTTGAAATGGCAGTTTTTAATGAAGATTTATTCTGAAAAGCTAATGACTAACTCGCACAGCACAGCGGAATGTAATCGCGGCACCGCTTTCAATCACAGAGTGACACTGAGATACATTACAAACTCAGACTGCAGGATGTGATGGAGTATTCATGTGTGGATTTAATGTGCAGCCTAATTCTCACCTCAGTCACCAGGTGTAAATATTCATCCCTTTTTATTCGGCTTTCATATTCATAGGAGCAAGCGTTTTGATATCGTTCAATGGACATGCCATAAGCAGGGTGAAACTTCTGACTAATTCCAACAGTTGAGGTGTCATTTGTGTTCCACTGATATTACACTTACAGATATGTATGTAAAGGAAAGCTAAAAGACGTTTAAACTGTCCGTCATAACAATCTGATAAAAACTATCACTTACAAAACAGCATTCTTACCTGTCCAAGCCACTATAACTATACTTTATATCTTAATTTGCATTCATGTGTGAATTCATTTAACATCTTTTTAGCTCCACAACATTCACTCAACCGTTACCTAAAACACAATCACTCCTATGAAACATGTTTTCCAAAAGGAAGTTGCATCATACAAATCATACAAATTTCCTGAAGATCATGAGAAGAAGAAAATGTGTTCTCTTGTTATTTTCCCTTTTTTAAATTTTTTTTTATTTATTTATTTATTTTTTTTATAAAATATAAAAATAAAAGAAATGACATTGTGATATTGACTGACATGGTCGATTTGAAAGCATAAGCCTATTACCCGGATTATAGATTGAAAGTAAATTTTGAATGAAAGAATGTCCTTAATGTCCTCATGCAATTAGAATGGATGCTAGTCAACCATCAGTGGTGTGTATTTGCTAACTGTATTCTAAAAAAAAAAAAACCCTCAAGCCTATTATTTATTTAACACTAAAATGAAGGCGTTGTCAGCAAAGTGACCTTGTAAAACATGAGTCATATGAGATTTTTTTTTTGAATGGTTATGTTTTTTTTAGATTCATGAAAAATAAATAAGGAGGAAAAAAAAGGAATGATTTTTAAGTGTTACAAAGGATAAATGGTACCCCAATCATGGAATCTTTATTTCTAAAGCACTCTCTCTCTCTCTCTCTCTCTCTCTCTCTCTCTCTCTCTCTCTCTCTCTCCCTCGCTCTCTCTCTCACACACACACATGCTCGCATAGGCTACATACACGCAAGGAGGTGATTAGCGCACAGTCCAGTATGAATTAGCCTTGTCGTTGTTGAATTAACTGGAAGTCTGTCTCAGCTGCTCCTCAAGAAAGAGATCGTTTTTGACTGTGTAGCTGTGTGTATCAGTTGCCGGTGGCTGCCAAGGCATCAAAGCCAAAGTGTGTGTAATTGCTTTGGAGTTAATGACATGAGAACCTGGCTGGAGGAACATGTTCACATGGCTTCTGTTTAGCACCCTCACACTTCTTATGACTCTGCAAGCTTTATGAGTTTTATAGTAAAGCATGTTGCCAGTCAACAGTTTACATTCTCTCTCTCTCTTTCTCTCTCTCTCTCTCTCTCTCTGTCTCTCTGTGTATATGCATGTGAATGGCACTGATAGTCCGTGCAATATAAAGCCCCACTGAGGTGCCATTACACCACATGGTCATACCATGGCTCATTTTCCTCCGCATTGTTCATTAAGACAAAAGGCACATTGTGTTCTGCGCTTTTTGTCCTTTCACTTCCTCCCCTATCCTCAGTCACGGATCCTACTCTCCTGCTCATCCTGACACTTATAAAATGCAGGAATTATCACCACCTATTCAGAACTCATTAGTCTGGTTTGTGCTTTATCAGACGTGTGTCTGAGGACAGGATGAAATGAACTTCTCAAGGCCTGGAGCATTTATGCTTTTTAAAAACAGTGGGAGGTTTGTAGCTCTTTGCATACCCTTTATCAAACAGTAGGGGAGGACGTTTTGAGGATATTTAAATTTTTTTTGGTGGTCTCTTCTGAGAAAGTCTAATGGGAAGACGCACGTTTGTTATAAATCAGTGACACATGCTATACTTAAAAGATAAGTGAGACAAAAGCTTCAAATTCTATTCAAACTTTGTTTAAAGTGGAATGCTTGTCCTGTATTGCAGCCTGGAATGGGAAAGCTATGTTAAAATTTTTATATATATATATATATATGAGTGCGAGGGATGGCATATTCTCTTTGCTGTCAATCATAGTGATACTAGCCAATCACATGAGTTTGTGAGCTCTTGTATGCAGAAGAGGGTAGATAACACTTTCCTCTGATCTCTCTTTCCTCTGTGTTACGCTGCCCTGGGAAGCAGCATGGCTTCATGCGACTGTGAGAAAAGCATCTCAGAATGCACAACACATCAAACATTGAGGTGGATGAGCTACAACAGCAGAAGAAACACATGGTTCCACTCCTATCAGCCAAGAACAGGAATCCGAGGCTATCACAAACTGGACAGTTGAAGATTAGGGGGAAAAAAAATCACTTGGTGACTTTTGTGCAGGTGTACAGGTGCTCCTAATAAAGTGGATGGTGAGTGTAACACATTCATCTTCTAGATGATGGGTAATTATTGGATTATATACCCTTTTCACAACAAATTATAGACTTTGTTTTTTCCCTTATAGTTTTCTAAAAAAAAAAAAAAAAAAAAAAATCTAGTAAATGGGTACTTGGCTTATAGAAAAGGGTACTGTGCTAAAAAAAAAAAAGTTTAAACAGAACTGCCAAACATTGCCACAGACCTAAATGTATTTTAGGAGAGGTTTTCTGATATGCTGGTTTCCACCACTCTCCATGTGTTGCTACGTCAGGTAATGGACAGGATGTTTGAACATTTCCATTTTAGAAAGTACTTTTCCAACCTCTTTAACCCTGAAGTGCTTCAGAAAGCTTTTTTTTTATTTTTTTTTATGAAGACCATTTTGTCTTTTATTAGAAATGGCCCTAAACCTATTTCACTGGTCATTGGCTTTAAGGGTCTTATTTAAAGCCCTTTGCTATAAATACCACTAAAATTTGTTTTGATATAAATACTACTAACATTAACTATTGACAAACATGTGTCCTTTTCTATTTCTTGTGTAAAAAAAATCTTTATTATACATGTGATGTAATTTGTATGAAAGATCGCAAAAGATAACTCTCGGGTCAGAGTCCTGAGTGCATCAGCTCAGTTACTAGCGAGTCGTTTCAGTAGTGAAGTGGTCTGATTAGACCTTCAGCATGGAGTCTACTTTTGGAAAATTATATCCTGATTCGGGATGAAATTTTGTGGGGCTCAAGAGTGAGGCCTCATCAAGCTGCTTTATGAGAATAACAGCCGGTGTCTGCAAAGGCATAGTGCCTGATAGACCAATCTGATCTCATTTTCCATCAACTGGTGAAAAGTACTACTCACTCATATGTGTGTGTGTGTGTTCTTTGTGGTGTGTGCTCCAGGGGAAACTGATGAATCATTAGTATGTCTGAGGATTCAATATTCATTCAGGGATAAATCTATAGTGTATAGTTTCTCTCTCTCTCTCTCTCTCTCTCTCTCTCTCTCTCTCTCTCTCTCTCTCTTTCTGGGAAACCCTTATCCTTTTTCTATAGTCCTGTCCCCTTCGTTTAGACCACTTCCTCTACTCCTGTTTTTTTTCCAGGCATGAATTCTTTTTCTATTGACTCAGTTCACTTTTATCTTTTATTTCCTCCCTCTCCCTCTGAGAAATGGCATCACCATGCCAGGTTTCTGACTCGAACAAACACACACCCACCCACACACACACACACACACACACACACACACACACAGAGCCTGACCTCTCCCCAGACTAATGCCATGCTCTGAAGCTGAGAAACGCAGCTGATGTCAAAGGCTACAGCAAGAGATTTCAGTGATATATCTGGCAGCCTGCGCAGTGTGAGAGAGTTAACCTGTTAGGAGGTTGTGTGTGTGTGTGTGTGTGTGTGTGTGTGTGTGCGTGTTGTGCTGGGTGTTTCAGTAATACCTGAACAGTGGGGATGAATATAATGACAGCCTCAGCGTGCAGCTGTCCCCCAGTGGCTCTCAAAACCATTTCTAACATAGTCTCAAAACTGAGCCCTCAGTACTCCTGGTGTTCTCCTGGAGCCGTGCTGCGTGCAAATGGAGGCCAGCTCATAACAATGACAAGCCAATTTCTCTGTCTGTATCGCTCTCTCCCTCTCATTCTCTTGGTGTGACTCATCTGTATGACTGCTAGCTCACCTGGGAAATCACAAAATTGGGCAAAAGGAGTTGAAGGACATGAAAAAAATATTCTTATGATATTCGCAGCCTGTCTGCCTGGCAGTTATGGCTGACTTGATTTCATGGAGCCCGTTGCGTTGCATATCTCGCATAAGCTGAAAGGCCATAGGCATTTTTTGGCCCACCTCATCTGAGCCCTGAGCATTCTAGATTAAAAATGTATTTTATGAAATTGAGGTTTGTGTGCATTTTGAGTCATTAGTGTAATAGAATAAAAACACATTGCACGTCTCCTAACCTCAAAATCGTCTCGAGAGTAAGTTGTTCATACTTTCTTCAGCGATAATAAAAAAATCAATTTTGGAGAATAGAGCACGAATAGGAATAACAACACAAACTGCTGTGTGGTCTCTTGTGGTGTCTCGTTGATGTTCTTTCTGAAAAAAAAAGACATGATGATTTGAATCTGATTCAAATAAACACAGACTACACTGCTGTCTGATGCTTTCAGACAACCTTTGGTTCTGAATTTGTTAAATACGATTTGAAATTGTTCAGAGAGCATCGACTGAATTCCTCCTTTATCCATCCAATCATCCATTTTCTATACCGCTTATCCTACATGGGGTTGTGGGGGAGCCTGGAGACTATCCCAGGAGAAAGTATGAGTACCCGGAGGAAACCCCCAAAGTACGGGGAGAACGTGCAAACTCGGTACACATTGAATGAGCATGAATGTTCCTAATAAAGTGGACAATTAATGTATACAGTGATAATGAGGGGAAAGAATAATGTGGCA
>JANDJT010000206.1:19231031-19282665 GCA_024331685.1 Stegophilus panzeri | reverse complement strand
TATATATATAGTGAGAAAGACGCCCACACTTTTTCTCCGTGTTCACTGTCTGTAAGAGATAAGAAGCTTTTTGGCTAACCGTGTGAGTAAAGATCTTTACACTGACAGCAAAAGACTGATGACCTCTACTTCACTGCTATTATAGCATGGGAACTCTTGCCATTTCTCTTTCACCCTCTCAGAATTGATTTCAGCCCAAACCATTTTGTTGCCATCACTGTGTTGTGATGGCAAACTCTCACCAATTTGTTGTATAGATTTTAGTTGTTAATGAATAAAGTGAACAGATTCTAGAGCAAACACAATCCAAGTAATGCCAAGGATAATTTCAGTTTCATCTTTAAGCTTTCTTATTTATTAGAGTGATCAAGTTGATGCTCACTTGTTGGCTTTGTGCTACCAAATTTTGCAGGATATACAGTATATTGGGCAATGAGCCTTAAAATGGAGATAGAGAAGTTGAAATTCAGCTGGGTTTTCTTCAGAGAATTGGGATCTTTTTCCCTCAGGGGGACTTAAACAGCAAAAAGGCCAAGCTTTGATAAGAGTCCCTAACAGAGAATGCACATCATGCATTTGTTATGAACAGATAAGACAAATGTAAACCCACGTCACAGTGTATGAGAAGAAAGAAAGGAAAAAGACAGAATGTCTATCATCTTATTTGTAAAATATGGTGGCAGTAATATGCCTAGCCATGCATGACAGCCTGTATTACAGACTTAGTCATTTTTATTGATGAAGAAATTAAAGACGAAGGTCATTCTTAGAGAGAATTTCTCTCTTTATTACCAAACACTTTTGGAGGGCACAGAATAACACCAATGAGAATCTACTCAGGAACTCTAGACATGTGACAGTGTGTGCCCATGGTGGCGAGGACCTCAAAAATCCTTAGAGATAAATCAACAGTGTTGCTCCTCAATGAAGGAAAGGAGTTTGTGAAGCAGACGATATGCTGCGTGTGTGGCATACCAACAAGTGTTTTGCTGTCTGATGGAGTCACCTCTCTTTCTCAGTGTAAAACACCAAAAACACATAATAGCTGATGAGAATCAATCAAGAGTGTCCGTGTTAAATTTTAGTTATGCAGTGGAACCACAAAAAATAGTTTTGTTCTTAAAAGAAAAAGTCAGCAAATAAGGAACAAGTAATTTGATTATACGGCCTCCAAATTCATATGCACACAGGTTTCATAAAAAATGCTTTGTTATGAGATTCTAGACCGAAATTTCTAGAGACTAAGTTGTGTATAAATGTCATATAAAATGGATTTAAGTCATAACTATTACCCATAGGGTGTCTACTCTATAAGAACCATACAACTGTAAGTTATTGGATTTTATTCCTCACAATATATAAGAATGAGCTCTATGTCCAAGGGCAATGGCCAGTGTTTCCTACCATGCTGATTAAGCTATACCATGGGAATCCTTTAATAATACTGTTGCTCTCCTGACTGTTACTATAATTCTAAACGTCCTTTCAACCATTAATATCAACATGGGCCCAGAAATGCAGCCACTGCTGTTTTTAATTAGCTTTGTTAAATTCTGATGATCAACATTAGAGTTATCATTAATGTTAACCAGTTAGCTTGTTGCTACTTGCTATTGTCCGCTGACTAGCTTGTTGCTAAGCAGCTCGCTATTGTCCACTGTTATTGCTGTACTGTAATTTCAGTCCAAAATTTAGAACTGTATAAGTAGCCACTCAGGCTGTAACTGTAAAAGTGTGGTTAAAGTAGCTTTTGATATGCGTTGCATACTCTGACAGAGCAAAAAACACACATTCGTGAAGGAGTACATTTAGTAAGATCTCAGACAAGGTCATCCTGAGACAATTGAAGGTCTGGAATGACAGGACAGTAGTTTTGAATTTTATATATTCATCCATTTTCTATACAGTTTATACTACAGGGTCATGGGGAACGTGGAGCCTATCCCAGGGAGCATGGGGCACAAGGCAGGGTACACTCTGGACAGGGTGCCAATCCATCACAGGGCACAATCACATACACATTCACACAGCCATTCACACACTACGGACAATTTGGACATGTCAATCAGCCTACCATGCATGTCTTTGGACTGGGGGAAAAACCGGAGTATCCGGAGGAAACCCCCGCAGCATGGGGAGAACATGCAAATTCCGCACACACACGGCCGCGGCAGGAATCGAACCCCCAACCCTGGAGGTGTGAGGTGAATGTGGCAATGTGGCAAGTGCTGCTTCTTGTCAGTTTTCTATGTGCATTTGTTATGGTTTGGTTTCATTTCACTGGTTTTTGGTCAGTCTATTATCTATGTTCCCTGTGTCTTTTTATTACTTATTCATAGTATTTCTAGTTGATGTTCTTGCTCTTTACATGATATCTCTTGTTTCTTGTTTCATGTTTCTTGGTTCATTTTTTTTCTTAATTTGTTTGTTTGTTTGTTTGTTTGTTTGTTTGCTTTTTTTGTTTACCATGTTTACCATGTTTGATATTTAGAGGAAACAAAACACAAATCCAGTAGAGCATTATAGACTTAAACCTGGAAATCTTGAATGCAACTGCATGTCTGTCTTTAACCATGTCTTATTGATAGATATTAGATTTAGCCTTCCATCTAATATCACCATTTATCTGTTCTCTTTTGTTGACGTTCCATCTCAGGTGATGGGAAAAGCTGTGTTATGTGGACAACAAGAGCAGCCCTAGAGCTGACCTTTGTGGAACTCCTGTGGTCAGACTATGAGGCAATTAATCGGAAACTCTGCAGGCTATTGTGTTGAATTGGTCCTAGATATGATGAAAACCAGGTCAGAGTGTATTTTCTCATACCTACATTAGAAAGAGAGAAGATAAGTACCTAGTGATTCACAGTTCTTATTTTACAACTCTAGCCAAAGTGTAAAAAACATGTTAATGGAGAAAAGAAAAATAAATCCTTTATGAGTCCAGAGCTCCGTGTTCTAGCTGTCCCTTTCCTGATTTCTTGGTAGCTTTTATTTGTCTCCTCGTGTTGAGTCATTGCTTTGGAAAGCCAGCTGGAGAAGATGCAGCAAATAGATTTCTCTCTTGTCTATGACTCTATTCTTTCCTCTTTTCTACTTCTCTTGTTCCATCTTTTCTTGGTATTTCTCTCTCTTTCTTTTTCAAGAATGACCTGAGACTGTCTGCTTTGTTGCATAAATATTAATGTTTGAAAAGACATCCCATTAATCTCTTTTGCAGGCACGAATAAGGCTTGGTTTGATTAGTGTGTGAATCTTCTCCGAGAAGCAGCACGTCTAAGGTTACTGAGGTTGTATGCATCAAAGCAGTCAGAAAAAGAATGCTGAGCTAGAACTGGATTTTACCTCTTATATCCCAATGAGTGATCATATACCAGCCCTCATCTCAGAGAAAAAAATGTTCACATACAACTTATTTGCAGCACCTTCATCATGTATCAAGGTTTCATCATGTTGTGTAAAGGTCTATTTCATCCAACTGTAAAGAAGAAAATGAAGAAATGTAAAGGAAAAAAACTTCCTTACTGCATTACCACGTGACCTGCAAGCCCAATTATCAACTATTGCTGAGAAGTGGAGAAATTAGGCTTTCTAAGCAGGGGTGGACTTAGCACTAGGCAAAGGTAGGCAGCCACCTTGGAAGCCAAGGGCCCCCCAAAAATGCAGATTATATATATTTTTAATTACTAATGCTAAAAATATATGCTGAAAATCTAAATATTGATGTTAAAACACTGAAATGATTCATAACACTGCTATTTCAGCAGCGTCAATGCAAGCCCCCTCCCCCTACCCCAATTGAATAGCGCCCCATTCCTATATTTTGCCTAAGGCCCTCAAATCACTAAATCCACACCTGCTTCCAAGTCTAATCAAATGACATTAATATCATTACATTACACATGAAGTGGGCTACGATCAGTATCTGTAAAAAGAGGAAAAATATTCGTTGCATATAGGCAAAAAATATGTTTGAATCAGTACCCATACTTAGTGTTATTTGATTTATGAGTCCAGGTTTTAAAACACAGACACCTTCCAAAATTGTGTAATCCATTTTCTGTGTTTTGAAGTAAGTGTGAAGATATATATAATATATATATATACAGTATACTCTTGCTTGTTTGTGCTCTCTCTCTTTCTTTTGTATTAATCTTCTAGGCATTTGCCCTTGTTCTGTATTGGCTTTACCACCTCATCTTCTCAATTTCTCTCATTTTGATCTCTCTTTCACTTTAGAGTTTTGGGAGTTTGTCAGCCTTTCTCCCCCTGCTCCCCATCACACCTCAAGCTTTAATATTTTCCCTTCCCATTGATAATTCCCCTGACTCATTTTACATGAAGTCAAAATCGAGCCTTTGGCCAACCTGGAATAGAGATTTTTTTCCCTGGTGTGTCTTAATCTTAGGTTGTTAGTCTTCTCAGACACATGGAGGTTTCATTCTATGTCAGGACCTGACCTTTGCTCCATTTCTAATACACGAGTGCCCTTGGGCTTCAGGCTATATTGAATGTGCTTTGTCCACCAGTGCTTGTTTCTTGTTTCTTGGATGCATTGTTGGATTTGGAGAGAGCTGTGACCGCCTGCTGGGTATTGATATTCTGCTCCTGCCACAGAGGCACAACCGGGTCAATGCTTCTCAACTGCACCCCTTAACCTTTCAGCACTAAGCATGTTGCCTGGAGATGAGGTGGTGTCATCTCTTCTCTTCTCTTCTTTTCTCTTCTCTTAATTGATTTCCAATCCATACTACACTATGGATTAGTATGCTAAAGCCTCTGTTAACCCTTACAACCTGATGAACACCATTTGCAAGTATTTCTTTTAAACTATTTGAAAGCTCTTGGTTTCACAATTCAGGAACCATGTATTGCTCAGAAATAAACACACACATATCATTAGAAACAGACACACTTAGCCTTTCCAAACATCATACCTGTAGTATCAGCAGATAATCCAGTTTTGAAAATACTGAAAAGTACAGCGTTATGTTCAAGACACACGCCTTACATTTCATATGATGTCTCGGTTTTTATTCACAGTAGAGAGGAAATAAAGTTTTTGTCTGTCAGAGCCATGGGCCAGCCCTTATTTCAATGATTTATGTCTGAGTGTATCGACATTGTCAGTGTCACAGATTCATCGCAGGATCTGGGGAAAAACAGGGTTTTGTTGGATTACCTTCCAGTGTTTCTAAAAGTACATTGTGAAAATGTCAAATCGGACGTGTCTCACAGAACAAACTCAGATGATGAGGCATAGCTTTACAAGCTTTATAGTGCATAAAGATGCAGGAGACTTCAGTTCTTCACCTGCAGGATGAAAAAAAAACAGGAGTATATAAAATTTTCAGAGTTATTTCTAATGTACTTGAATTATGCCACCAAGAAAGATATTTGTTCACACCTAAGCTAAATAATACTTAAATTATTATTATTTTTTACCTCATGATTTCAAGTATTGTAGTTAATTCCCATCAGCAATCCCTATAAAAACAAGGGGAGACATAAATGAAAAATATTTCTGTTTCACATTAGTAAGTATTTCTTCACTAAAATCACAAGTTTGTGACATACACTATATGGTCAAAAGTTTGTGGACACCTGACCATCACACCCATATGTGCTTGTTGACAATCCCAAAACATTTGGCCATATAGTGCAAAAATACAGGCAAAAAAAAACATGCATGTATCAAAAATCTATTAGTATCTACATATTAAATAATGATATAGGATATAAGATATAGCATATATGAGATATAGACCAAGGTTCTAAGGGTTACCCGCTTACTTGGACAAAAGGCCAAAGCTGCTGCTTCTGCAACATTCTGTTAATCTGTAATCAATAAAATGCACCTGTCCAAGATCTTCAGGAGCCTTTGATTGAACTACAGCAAAAAATAGAATTGTGATATGACACAGATCAACACTGACCTCTACAATGTTCTAGATGGTTTTCTGATTCTGCTTGCCCTCCAGGTCAGTTGATTACTATATTCAACTCTGAGCACATTTTTTTTGCTATCTGTCTTCTAATGCTGCTGATCGTCAGGACTGTGTGGTGCAAAGTGTCGCTAAGCCCAAAGCAAACAAAAAAACCTCAGTGCAGCCTTTTATAGTACATAGCAGATGATTTATTGAGATTGAGAAGTTTCTCCTTTGGGACTTATTGATTCTAAGCTGGCTTAATTCTCCAGGCTGTGCTAGCTTGATCTGCTATCATCTAAGAGCGGAACAGATTAAGGCAACCAATAAATGGATCGGTGTGAAACATGGCCCTCATCTAACCTTTCAGTTAGAATATTAGTGTGGCTCCCACGCTTCCCATCTGCTGCCAGCTAGTATGGTTTATTCTTGGCTCTGATGAGCAAATCTGTCTTAATTGTTTTAGATGTTAGATAGAAGACAAACATTAAGTAGGGGAATTTGAAAAGTGGTGATATACAGTGCTATCTAGAGTGATATCTATCTACTAACTTCCTTCAAGTCTTTTTTTATTCTTTCCCCTTTCTTTCCCAACCCTGCCCTCATTCTTCTTTTTCTTTACCCCAGCTGCTTACACTACGAGTCTGTTTCGATTCTACTCCTATTTATTGCTTTGCTATTTTCCCCTCAACGGCCCACATTCGGTTGCTGGCAAAATAAATATGCGGATGAGTCAGCTTCTTCTCACCTTAATTAGACGAGTAAACTTCCTTGCAAAGCGTATCCTCTTTCACAGCAATTACAGCTGTACAACATAAAGGTGGACTTCAGTTCAGGGAGAAGTCAAACATTTTTCACAATTACAAGCGCTGTGCGGCTGCTGTGTCCTGTTTCACCTTTCGGCACCTGCCTTGAGGTGCACCCTTGAGGGATTAGAGTTGCATTTCCATTAGAATCCTAGCCACGATTTACTAACCTAATAGCTCCCTTGATGGAGCTCAGAATTCAGCTCATGCCTTCCAGTACTGCTTTAATCTGATATTTTAAATGTAGAGATACCATGAGTTGAATGTGGAGAAGTGGCAATGAATAAGCTTATATCTGTGTTTGTCACATGGATCAGAAGGATTTTAATTGAATCCTACTGGAATGAAGAACATGCTAATTGTTGATAGCGTGATACATTTATAAGGCATGACATTGGCTTCATATGCAAGGACAAGGATTAATGAAAGTCTGATGTCTTTCATGACATTTTCTGCGTCTCTCTTTAATACTTCTCTTAATATCAAATTCTTTGAAGATGATCTGCATACAGTATGCTGGCCTGAACAATCCAAGACATTTTTCCTTAAAGTGGTTTATTTTCTCTTTATTATTTTACCTTACCAACCATATGATACATCTTCATTACAAGTAAAATGTTCTGTTAACAATTCATGAATCATGAATCACTCTGTCCACTGGGGTCCTGGTGATCTTTAAGGGTGTTAGCTCCTCTCCTGCTTCATGCTGAAGTCCACTATCAACTGCTTTGTTTT
Source organism: Stegophilus panzeri (assembly GCA_024331685.1). Lineage (NCBI taxonomy): Eukaryota > Metazoa > Chordata > Actinopteri > Siluriformes > Trichomycteridae > Stegophilus > Stegophilus panzeri. Next base: position 19,275,200 of record JANDJT010000206.1, on the reverse strand, counting down.
GCTGATGTTGAGGAAGAGGTTGTTCTCCAGTTCTCCAGGCTTTTAATATCCTGCAGGTAGGCCTTCTCATAGTTATCAGAGATTAGGCCCACCACAACAATGTCATGAGCAAACTTGACAATGGTGGTACAGTAATGAGTACAGTAGGGGGCTCAGGACACAACCCTGGGGGGCTCCAGTGCTAAGGGTGAGGGAGGATACGACAGGACATCAGTGTGGGTGCGTTTGTGTCCTTTATTTAGGGCTAACCAAGAATCGTTCGCCATAGTGGGACTCGGAATAAATGTAGGCATTTATTTTTTTAACTTTTTTTTTTTTTTTTTATGTTACATGCAGACATGTACTTTGAGAATCCCACAATGCTCCTACTAGGATAATCAATATTCAGCAATATTCAGAGTTAAACAGGGGAAGAGCTAAATCAATACAATGAAAATGGGACTCAGCCGGGTATACATAGACAACCGAATCATATATAATTGTATATGCAAACTCGGTTGCCTATCTTCACCAGGACACTACTGTAAAAGAGATCCAGGATCCCCGCAACCCTGTGTAGGATAAGCGGTACAGAAAATGGATGGCTGGATGGATGGATGGTTGTATATTCCCAATATTTGCAATACTGTCATAGACCTAGTCTAGACCAGCCTAGACCCAGTGCTGATATAGACACAATCTTAATATTATATGTTAATTTTTACTCAAAGAAGAAGTAATAAAAATTGTAATGAGAAGTGTAATCATTTTGAACTTATATATATATTTTTTTTTACAAAGATTTTTATGGATACTATATATTATATGCTATACTTTTTATGCTATACATTCTATAGTATAAAATCTATGCTATATATTCTGTTTCCTCAAAATGTTGCTGCTGAAATTCGTTTTTGTTAACTAATTACCATAACTTTCTGGAAATTATTTCTTATTTGGCTTCCGACTCTGACAGCATGACTCGTAATAATCACAATCATTACTTCAAGTCGTGTAATCCTGTTCACACAGAATGAAGTTAAGAAGAAGTTTTAGGAGAAGAGAAACATCCCGTAACTTATATTACACTTCATCTTGTCCTTCTTCATCTTATTACTTGCTTTGATCTCTGAAGAGTTACTCACACACCAGGCAATTTCTTGGACCTGATCCAGGATCAGTCTATTTTCAGCACTGTTTGTTGGACAGCCAGACTGTGGCCAGCTCTACTTAATTAACTAAAAAGTAGGGGCTAATACTTGATTTGATGGTTTCACTGATCATCACAGCATTTCCTGCTTATTCTGCTTTCACAAACTCAACAATGGTTTTCTAAAAACAGGAAATGTCTCCTAAAAGCATTGTTCCCCAGGGCTCAGAATATCAGCCAATTCATCAAAGATATTGATGAATAAATTACATCACATCCTAAATCAATCTAAACTCAACAATTTACTCTTCCAGAAAGACTGTTTTTTAATATCCTGCAGGATCCGGAAAAAAAAATTATAGGGGTTTTTACAGCTATCTCAATGTCCCCACATGTCTTTAAATAGCTGTTTTTAAATAACCAGGCTGTGTGCTGTGGGTCCATTTAAGTGGAGTGCAGATTAAATCTCACCCGAGTGTGAGGCTTGACAAGCCAGTGCTAATGCTGATCCAATCCGTCAGTGCTCCTTCAGCCATGTCAACCAGCAAGCCAAAAGCTAAAGCAGCCCATGCCAGCAGACAGCACACTGGCTGCATATTTACTGCAAAACTCAGTTCTCCATTTCACAAATGCTGATGCAGATATAATCATTTGGTGTTCATAACCTTATAGAATATTAAAATGCACACTTATTTAATCTATTCAATCTGTGAACCGGGGAATAGCTCTCAAATTGTGGATTGAACATGTCGCCTTTTGTAGAAAGACATATATCCTTCTCCTATATACAGTATCTTGTATGCCTGATGAGCTGACATGCAATTACATTACAGTCTAGTCTTTCAAGTGCAGAAAGAGATTGCACCTGAGAAAGGAAGTAAGAAAACTACTCCTATAAAACTTGGCAACATACCTTATTTAAGACTGGTATTGACGTATAATCCTGTGGTGTAAAAATGCAGACAGTGAAGAGTTTGTCTTAATTAAAATAAAGAGTGTAACAAAATAACACAGGGGACAGAGATAATGCTGTTGCAGTAAGGTCCTATGATCAGTAATCAGTGTTTATTTATATATTTTGCTTTGAGCTCTTCTAACATCCTGTCAGTGTGCAAAGGGCAGCTGAGGTAGAGCACAGATTAAGTGATGTTTATGATACACTCAGCTATACTGTCATCCCATTACAAAAGTCTTAAAGCTTGGTGTCACACTTTGGCATTCACAGCAGTGTTCTACAAATACTGTATGATAGTCAGCACCTTGTCTATAAACCTTCTCTGCTTTATTTCTCTATAGCAGGAGCATTCAACTAAACTTTGTAAAGGTCCAGTCACATAAACGTCTTTGCTTATAAATGTCCAGATATCTAACATGACTGAATGGTGGCAAGAGTTACCTTTTTATGTTTATTAGCGATTCATTTATGGTTATAAATAGTATAGTTAGAAGTAGAATGTTTTATTTTGCATGTTACCACTTTTTACTAGCGTCATGGACACTGATTTTGAATTTGGAGCGGGGAGAATAAACGCATTCAGTCCATTTGTCTTTCAACTTTTTTTTATTTAAACAAACCATGTCCATCCATGCATTTTCCACACCACTTATCCTACATACCTGGGACCCTGGAGCCTTACCCAAGGAACTCAAGGCACACGCGGGGGACACCCTGGACAAGGTGACAACCCATAGCACACATATTCACACACCCATTCACAATATGGACAGTTTGGAAATGCCAATCAGCATAACGACACATTTCTTTGGACTGGGGAGAGCTGAACCAGCTGGTTCATGTGTAGAGCCACGAAGCAATGGCCATTTTTAAAAATATGTTTATCAACTGTGCTGCAGTATTTTTTGAAGTACCATCCATGGAAATGCTATGTTCTCATCATGAGCAAAAAAAATAAAAAATGCATGGCAACTAACACCTACTTGATTGCTCACTGACTAATCTCAAAGTTTGAGATGTAATGTCACAAATATTGACTTGAGACATATAATCTTTTTTCATGAATGTAAAAAAAACAATTCAGATAATTTCTCAGATGCATGATTTGCTCATCTTCTTCTTATTATTATTAAAAACAGTAATCCTGCACAGTAATATGCATGTGAATTATAGGAAGTCATTGAATGAAATGCATTTTCAGTTTTTATATCACTTTAACGCAAAAAACTCCACATATAATTTGTTATAATGATCTCTCTAGGAATGAGATGTGTTATTATATTTTATTATATTACCCTGATAATGGCCTTAATATTTTCAGTTGTCTTCTGCCCTGTGAAGCTGCGCTGTGCACAGAGTTTGCTGTGTGCTCAGATAAAAAGAATTGTTTCCAAGGTATTGGATCTGGACAATCAAATTATGGCCAATGATGAGCTAGGCAATATTCCATGAAGTGAGTTTATTTTAACAAGACTAATTTCTGTCAATCTTAATCCCCACTCAGTTATTATAGTAACATATGCTTTTGGAGAAACCTGCTTAGCTTTGCTTGCTTAATTCTATTGGACAAGCTCCAAGACGTCATGGTTCCATTGAATTAAACTAGATATGTAAAACAATAGATACTCAGGAATGTTCTGCTATGGCAACATTTAATAAATTGTACATACAGTACACTCACCAGCCATTTTAACAGAAGCTCCTATTAGCCTACACAGAAAACAAATGTCCCAAATGATCCAAATTGCTCTTGCTATATGTGCTTCTTCACCAGTGGTTCATTTCTCGAATAGTATGACAATATATGATGTGAAAGGCACTCAAGCATGTTCAGCTTCTTCTTCAATTTCTTCTTCTTCTTCTTCTTCTTCTTCCTCCTCCTATTATTATTATTATTATTATTATTATTATTATTATTATTCAGAATTACCCTTGATCTGCTGGCATGTCCGTTTCTTTATTCATATTGCTCCTAAATGCAGACTTTCAATAGAACGACCGATGAACACTTGCTAAAGAGTGCCTCCTTGAATTATTTGGTTTAATTATAAATCATTTCCTTTGTTCTTGGCTTAATCATAGGCTATGCAATAATGTAGTGTGTACGTACATATATAAGTGTTTTAAATAGCCTAATGTTTTCTTATGCATTGTGTCAGCTATTTTCCTGCCAGGCAGCATCTATGACTTAATTATTACTCCTTTTTTTTGTAATTATGCATTGTAGAATTTAATAAACAATTTCTGCTTGACAAGGGAGAAAAAAAAAAAATCTTTCCTTGTGAATTTCAAAGAGATTTCAAATAAGCTTGGATTTTATGAGCTTTCTTTGTGGAATAACCCCCTGGGTGTTTAGTCACTAAGGAAATAAGTCTCTGATTCTGTTTATGAACAAAGGGAATGGGATGGCTTTGATAATTTTTCCCAAATGTGCTCGGAACACATTTTTTTAATCCACTCAGTTTTACCCCTTTTTCTGTCATCCTCTTGCCCATTTCACTTTCTCTGTGGCTTGAAGTCAATCAAAAGACATTAATTTACATTCTTTCATTACCTTAATAATTCTGATCTCAGGTGCTGGTGAATTGACTGAATTCTATTACTTTCCTTTCTCTCCATTTCTAAAACATTGTTTTCACATTATCTGAATGTATTCGATTAATAATAATACAATTTGTGAAACAGTTGTATGTCAGATGTATTCTAGATTGTGGTTTTATTTAGTCACTTGAAGTAGTATAACTAATTGTCACTTTCAGATGCCCTGGTGTTAAAAAAAAAAATCCATCCTGAATGACTTGCATATTAATCTTTATCATGTGATCATTATTCAATTCATTTATTTTGGAATGAAATTCTTGAGTTGACTTTTTTTGGTTTAAACTTAATTCACTGACATGTTGGTCTATTGTCACTTCAGTTAATAGTTTCCTACATTACCCACAATGCCATTCACCTACCAAGTGATAGTGGTGCCAGTGGGATTTAACCCTCACTTCATCTCTACCTAAAGAGATTGATGCAGCTGCATTTTAGTCCAGCTCTCTCACTTCCACACCTGTACACTTTGTTTAAACAGATCAGTTTCCAAAACTCCAACTTTCCTGCCAATAATACCATTACCAGCACTCTGCTTGTCATCTCATAGATTGTTAGCTGAGTCTCTGTACCTCAGCATAAATGCGTTGTATAGCTGCAATATGCATTCTCAAACTTTGAGTCCAACATTTGCTATATGCACTAATTGTACATTGAATTTCTCCTTTAATAAAACACTGAACCTTGCTAATAAAACCTGATCATGAAAATACAGCACTAACAAACACATTAGCACCAGAATCACTAAACACAACCCAAATATTTTAACATAAACATATTTAATGTGTTTCAGGGTGGAGTTTTCCCTTAAGTCTGTTTACTATGTGACTCATTCAGTTGGTCTCAATCTGCTGATTAAATATGGATATTTGTATTGATTTAAAACACTTATGCTTCTGGGGTAATTAAGCATGACAGGAAAGAAAGATCTCTCAAGCAATGACATCTGTTTATCTGTTTTATGTAGCAGCCCATAGGCTGAAAAGCTTTACATTGGGGAGATTCTCCCATTAAAAGATTTATAAATCCATAAGGGGTTTAGCTCTTTCCAGCATTACTGCTCCACACAGACACATCTTATGTTCTCTAGACCCAAGTTGTTGTTGGGTTGTGCATTATTTAGCATGTTAAATATTCCAATTATCTAGTCATTGAAGGAACGAGCATTTTCTACTAATATGTCTTCAGACCTATAATCGGGTGTGGACGGCTTTTCAAGATCCCATTTACATGAATGTCCATGAAGTTAAGTTGCTGGAAGAGGTCACTTTATCACTGAAAAATAAGAGAACAAGAGAAATTTGAGAAGAGAAAATAAAAGAACTTAGAAAGATTTCTTCAGGGTACAATGTAATTCCGTTCAAAGCACTGAAATGAAATATGGTTTACTCAAATGAATATGGTTAATATGTTTTTTGTGTGCTTTTATCATACCAATTTGCCATTATAGCATTCCTGATTATACTAATTAAGCTAGTTTTAACATTTCAAATGTTTGGTGTTTCACTGTGTCTCTATGGATAGCAGACATATTTTATATCCAGCTCATAACTAAAAGCAGAAGCCTCATATTTTCAAATGTGGATATAGATTTCAACTAATAACAGCAGGAACCGCTTGCATTGCAGACATAACTGTTTGGATACACCACATATTCTAATGCTGAAATCTCAAATGCAATTTTCCCCCACAACTATAAAGACGTTATCCTGTATAACTTGCAATTCAAGTGCAATTCTTTTTGCTAAACTCCTCACACAGCTCACAGGCACATTTCCTATTGTGAAATACACCTGCCCCATTTTTATGCATATTTGAGAATCAAATCTCAAGTGCTAATGAATGAAAATATGTTATATGTAAACATAAATTCATCATCATTATCCACTCAGATCTTCTTACTGTTTTAATTATTTAATGTCACATATCAGTTAAGGAACAATAACAAAACAGAAAAAACATCACTTAAGACACATGGAGCCATCATTCTAGACACTATGTATGCTGCCTGGCAGGAAATACGCTGGTTGAGATGTATGTAGGTGAAATTTTGAGGCCAGATCTACTGTATGAAATTCAAAAAATAACACTTACAGTTCATTGTTGCAGACTGACACACATTTCCAGATGATTGTGATATTAGATGAGAAGGATGAAATCTAATATGTATTAGTAGCTTGAAAAATAACTTATTATTATTGGGGCAGATAGAAACATGCATTTGTGATTTAAAAAAAAGTGCTTCAAGTCTGTAATGTCGGACTGGCTTCATGCCGTGTTTCCTTCGAATACCAAACATTATAAACATAAAAGTTGTAAATCTTCCATTCATATCAAAAACACTTAACAAAAAGAAATTTATTATTCTATTGTCTGTCCTTTTGTATAATTAGTACTTTGATTGAAAAATATGTATTTAGTTTATCTACCTTAGTGTTTCAGATGTATCACAGTGAAGCAGGCTTAAAAATATTAGCCACAGTGCACATAAAATCTAGAAGGTATTTCACTTCATGGTAGGCTGCAGTCTGGCCTAGAAAGAACTGAGCCCCATCCTCTCTTCTTCATAGAATTCTGTGTATTTTTCATATGACCATTGGTGGTGCCTTTGTACTTGGTACCTCAAAAGTTTATTTATTTATTTATTTATTAAAATTAGCCTTAAGGCATTTAATACCAACAAATACTGGTATACTATATTGATGTAGTATACCAGTATACTGGAATATTATACTGATATTGATCTTTTTATCTTTGAAGAAGATAAAAGCCCATTTATACCAGGTTTCCCTGCTTGTTTCTCAGCTATCTTTTGCCTGGGCAGTCACCACATTTTCCAGGAGTTCACTTTTTATGATTTCTTACATATTGTTATTGCACACTGGAACATTTCATAAGAACTATACCTCAGTAAATAATACCGTAAATTAATAATAGGTGCCACTGGTGCAGCTGGTTTGATACTGAGCTTGGATTACTGTCTATGTGACGTTTTTCAAGGTCAGTTCAGAAGCATGCACAGTGCTGAAATTTGCTTAGTTTTGTGGATGATCAATACAGTATGATTTTAGAATGTAAATATTATGCAGTGTTGTGTGAATTTTGACCAACATGCATTATGCTTTGTGACATGCTTCAATGGTGTAAGATTCCAACTGGACTATTTGGCTAAGAGGTGTGTGTATGTGTTGCATGGTTTTTAGCAAATACATTAATTTTTGGGACTTTCTGGGACTTCAATTCCCAGAATACATCACAGCCTACAAATATGGCCACCATGGACTACAACTCTAGTTATGTCAACTCTGTAAAATTTTGCAAAAGCACATGGTGTAGGCCTGCTACACAAATTTCCCCCACAGGAACGCCTTTTAGGGCAGCCCATGAAGTAGCTATACTTCTGGTTGGAACTGGCAACCATCTTTCCATATAAGCATGGGAAATAACATCAACCAACAAGCCAATGTGATGAACATTGCTTAGAAAGTGGCAACCCTAGTCTGGCCTTTCCATAGCAAATAAAAAGCTGAGAATGAGACTTCCCCAAAGTTTCAGTAAAATTTACATAGGTGCGTAATGCCCTTACTGGACATATGGTGAGCAAACTCTGCTGAACTCTGCTGAACTCTGCCTGTGAAGAAGAAGGGGGTTCAAATTGAGCTACCTCCAGAACTTGATTTCTAGACTTAGGATTAAGTACTTTTGGTAAAAAGGCAGGGTTGGGCCAGAGTGTCGCCCTAGTGCCATCTGGCCTCCAACGTAAACAATCATCACTAATGGATAGAGAACACAATTCTCCTACCCTTTTAGCAGAGCATATAGCCAAGAGAAAAGCTGTCTTGAGAATCAAAGCTTTTAAGTCTGCATCAGCCATAGGCTCATATGCGGGCTTAATGAGAGAGTCTGGTATGAAAGGCAAAACTCAATTTTGTACCCGCAAAGTGCGATTTGGACACAATTCACTAGTTCCCTTCAGAAACTGACATACCAAGGGATGTTGGACTATTGACTGGCCATCAACTCCCCCGTGAGATGCTGAAATAAAGCGTAAACCTTGATTGTACTGGATGCTTTGCCCTGATCCAGTTGAGACTGCAGGAATCTAAGGACAAGTGGCACAGAGCAGGTTCTTGGATCCACATTCATGCCTAAACAGCATTATGAAAAAATTCTCCACTTTATGGAATAATTAACATGAGTAGATGCGGCTTTGGCATTATCCAATGTCTCACATATAGTTTCATCTAGCTTTTGAAGGACTTATTCTGCAGAGGCCATGCACAGAAGCGCAGTGCCATTCAGTTTGGATGCCAAATCTGCCCGTCCATTTGGGACAGAAGAGAAGCATGTGATGGTACGGGGTGATTGGGGATTGCCACGGGGTACCCTGAATCAGCTGAATTAGGTCCAGCAACCATGGTCTTCCCGACCAGCGTGGAGCAACTAGCAGAACTGTGCATTGACCCTTCCTGATCCTCTGGAAGACCTGTGAAATAAGAGGAAAGGGGGGAAAAGCATATAATAAGCCTGTCTGCCACTCTTGTGACATCCTGGCCTAAGCTGCCTTCTTGTACTGTAAGGGAGTACCATCCCAGGCAATGGGTCATCTCCCTGGAGGCAAAAAGATCTACCTGAGCTGTCCCTTATCAGGCTCAAATTTGGGCTACTACCACTGTGTGTAACAAAATGTCAGCTGCTCTGTTTGTCACCCCCGGAATGTGGATTGCTCTCAGTGAGGACAGCCGTGGCCATGTCCATGTCAGCAGATCCGTTGCCACCTGGAGACAGCTTAGTGATTTCGTCCCACCCTGGTGATTTATGTGGTAAACTGCCAAGGTACTGTCTGTTCTCACAGCCTGTCAGTGATCTGTTATTGTCACTGATCTTCTGTGAAGAAGATTGCCCAGTGGGGTTCCCCTGCAGAGGAAATCCTTGTCCCTCCAATGGAATAAGTCTGTATGCAGCATGCAGGCCTATTAGGATGAAAATTAAAATAATTTAACCATCTCTGTATCGGGCGTGTCCTCAGCAGGCCTAAGGGAATCACCATTGATGCTGCCGCCATCAGTCCTACCAGTTTCTGAACCCTGTGAGCTGTCACAAGCTTCCCCTTCTGGAAGTGACTTAATGCCTTCTCTAGGTTGTCTATTCTCTGGGGAGTGAGATATGCTTCAGTTGTTATGGAATTGAAATATAACACCAGGAATTTTACCTGCTGTTGCAACTGGAGACTGCTCTTCTTCCAGTTTACCATGAAGCCCAGGAACAGAATATGAGCTAGTACCTCCTCCATGTTCCTGATAACCTGCTCTACAGAAAGACCACAAATGAACCAGTCATCCAGATATGCAGGATTTTGATACCTTGCAACTGAAGGGGAGCTAGGGCACCTGAGATAATCCAAGTAAAAACTCTCTGTGCCAAAGACAGGCCAAATGGTAGAATCCAATATTGAAAAGCATGGCCTCTGGACAAATTGGAATGTGGAAATATGCGACTTTTAAGTCCAAGGATGTGAACCATTCTCCTGCCTGTATGGAATGCATTACCATCTTTGCATGAATCATTTTGAATGGAAGAATTTTTAAGTACTGGTTGAGGTACCTGAGATCAAGAATAGGACGATGGCCATCATCTTTTTTTTTGGAACTATGAAATAGGTTGAATAAGGTTTTATAGAATGCTATGCATTGAAGGGCATCTTTATGTTTGCTCCTTTTTTGTAAAAGAGCTTGCACCTCTTCCAGCAATAATGTCTCCAACAGTGGGTCCTTGACAATAGTCATTTGGACCCTTGAAAGTTGGGGGGGGCGTCAAAACTGTAGCTGATACCAGTGAGCTATTGTGGATAAAACCCACTGGTCTGAGACCACTCTCTCCCAACTGGCCCATGAAAGTTGGGAGCAACAGTCGATGACTAGCCGCTGATCCCTATGCGTACTGCCGTCACATTCTGCACCCCTCCGTGAACTTCTCTGTTGGCTTCCCCCATGGGAGTGAGATCTTTTCTGAGGATGTGTGGCAGGATTTTGTCTTTGGACAGAAAGCTCTCCCTTGAACAGTAACAGGATCGCCACTCATGTGTCTAGGCCAAGCAGGTTGCTGTGGCCTTTGAGTTTCTCTAGATCTTTGTCTGAAGACTGGAGCTGGTTTGTGACAAGCCCGCTGGACAGCTTCTCTCATTGTAATGGAGTGCTCAGCCTTATCCAGCACCTCCTGAGAATCTGAATGATAGATGTGACTGGGCATTACTGGCAAATTCATTAGTTTGCTTCTTATGGCCTCTGGCAAAGAGGTTTGTGCCAGCTATATCTGTCTATGACATAAAACAGCCGAAAACATAGTCACCCCCACATCGCGTGTCAATTGTGTGTGAACTGCCAGAACAAAAACAACAAGGTTCTTAGAATCCTGGTCATCCACACATACTATTTTCCTTAGAGCTGCTAAAAGGATAGCCAAAGTATTGCCTGTATGAGCTAAAATGGTAAATGGCACACTTGTATAGCGCTTTTATCCAAAGCGCTTTACACTATGTCTCATTCACCCATTCACACACACACACACTCACACACCAATGGTAGCAGAGCTGCCATGCAAGGCGCTAACTTGCCATCAGGAGCAACTTGGGGTTCAGTGTCTTGCCCAAGGACACTTTAGCATGTGGAGACATGCAGGCCGGGAAACGAACCGCCAACCCTACGATTAATGAACAACCCACTCTACCAACTGAGCCACAGCCGCCCCCGCCCCGTACATGCAGCAGCATTAAAGGATTGTGAGATCAGATGGTCAGTTTTTGCACACTCCTTCCTGGGACAGCGAGGGTTAGCAGATGCACAGGCTGGTCCCAGAGCAGTCCATGATGCTATCGCTTGTTCTACTGGTGGCATGTTCCCCAGTCCAGTTTCTGTTGGGCAATGGGCATTGGCCATCCGTGTACAGCCTGCATTGAATTGAGGCTTCTGAGATGGTTTCTTCAATGCTGTCCTCAACATTGAGGTATAATTATCTGCCACTGGAATGCACAGTGGAGAATTATCTGAGATATGCATTCCAAGACACCCCCAGCAGGAGCTGGATCAGGCAAAGAAGGCTGCAAACCAACAATCTTTGCTGCATTAATACTCGAATAACAAGAGTATTCACTGGAAAATCCTCCTTCACTGCCGATTCTTCATCCACTTTGGCGGAATCCGAATGGGGTTCCTCCCATTGGGTCCCTCCTTTTGACTGCTGTGTATTATCGAACAGCAAGTGGGGAGCAAGAAGAGATAATACATCAACATCTTCTGCCCAGGTGGAGGTATGCATTCCTGACCAGGAAGTAGTGATGTTGAGAATGAATGAAGAGCTTCAACTCTGTCCATCCTTTGCAATAAACTCTGAATAACTGCCAGGATCTGTAGTTGAGTGTCTGTGATGCCACCGTTTGCTGGTGGAGCAGAAGTTGTGTGTTTAGCTACTTCAACCACCCTCTCACGGCTTGATCTGTGCGTGGCATCATGACAATCATGTGAGTGCTTGTGAGAACGTTTCTGACTAGGCCTGTCAGGTGAGCATTCCCTCTCCCTACTATGCTCAAATACAGAACCGCATACCCTATTAGCACGGCGAAGTTGTTCCTCTCTGGACAGGTCACAAGCTGCACTGCAGGGATTATCCACATTCTCCCTCAAATGGGCCATCCCCAGGCACGAAGGGCATTCCCTATGTCCATCACGAGGGTCCATAGCTGATTGACAAAATCTGCAGCACTAAGAGGCCATGATACCCCTGTCACACCAGGTAAGGCCCACACAATCCCACTGACTGCGGACAGCAGTAAAGGTTAATCAAGCCCACACAAAGCAATAGGCCCGCACCAGTACGCAAATGTACCTAGCAGGCCTCTATCAAACTCCAACAACTGCGAACAGTGATATGGGGCACAAAAAGGGCAACAATACTCATGAAGATTTTGTAATGAAGTATATTCACTAGGTTTAACTGATGGATATTCTTAAAGAAGGCAGAAATAATCCATAATATTGCATGGCTAGTATGTTACAAACTAGCCTCAGAATATCAGAATAATGCAGTAAAACTCATCACAATTCACAGGCACATACAGCATGAATTGAGTGATGGTACCGAATAATAATACGAAAAATATGCAAGAAAACACCACATTTCACAGGGACACAAGGCACCTGCACCACCTGGGTGATGAATTGAATGGTGAATAAACAATATTAATTCAGTTCCTACCTGTACCAGGTCTCTGAGTCGAGAAAGGTAAAGAGAACAAAGTGTAGTTTAACCCTCCTTTATAAGTGTGTGACGTTCCGCTTCTGGGCATGACTTTGTTTACATAAGGTCTCAAGAGAAGGCGGAACAAAGGTTATCATCCTATTTAGACCATAGTGACGGTCAGAGTGAGGTCTAAACAGATAAAATCTTTGGAGTTCTAATCACACACACCAGTTGCCTATTACAAACACACACACACACACACACACACACACACACACACATTCCACCCGTTTTTAAGAGACTTTTCGTATACAAATGCTCAATAGTTTTTGTCTTTGTCATTACCAAGCCGTTGTCTGTTATTGCTTCTTTGGTTTTTGATTCTGTGTGTTCTTGATTCCGATTTTCTGCCAATCGTATTCTAATCTGTTTGTTGATCGCCTGACCCTTGCCTGATTACTGTTTACGATTTTGCTCTATGATTTGGCTTTTTGAAGTTTCATTAAAGCTGCCTTACCTGCAATTGCTTCAGTCTGATCCTCCATTACATGACAATAACCCACTGGGATTGTCCATTACTAAACCTTCTCCAAGATGGAGATAGAGTTTTCTACCTTGTAAAACCACAGCAATTTCCTCAATCTCAACACTACAGCAAGTTGACATTTTCAAGCTACTCCTCTGAAATTAGATGAATACATGGATGGATGGATGGATGGATGCAAGCAAATTTTGCCACTATAATAGACTCAAAATATTAAACACATAAAATAAATACACCTAATCATGTTTGCACAGTGCAGAGGCATCAATATACAGGCAAGACAAATTGCAAAATATTTGTGGGATGTATAGTTAGGGGTTTAGTGTGAAGGTAGATTCATATTTGTACAAAAACTTAAATGGGTGCAAGAATTAGACACAAAAATTAAGCAAGTTGGTAATTAGTTTATGATGACATTTTCCCCCACACATTACGACAGCCTTAGGGGCACTGGTGGCCCAGTGGTAAAGGCTCTGGGCTACTGCTCTGAAGGTAATGAGTTCAAGCCCTGGCACTGCCCAGATTCCTCTATCAGGCTCTAGAGCAAGGCTCTTGACATGCTCTGCTGCAGGGGAGCTTAATCTTGGATGACCCTATATTCTGACCCCGGCTTCCTAACAAGCTGGGGTATGCAAAGCAAAGAATTTCACTCTGCTGTACTTGTTTATGTGACATTACAGGTTATTTTCCTGCTATCTTCTTCATTGTTTGTTCTGACAAACAGGAGCAGGATATGAGGCATTCCTATACTGCTTGGAGAAAGCATTCTGGAGTATGCCGAAATGATCCCCAATGCTTCCTTAAACACCTTGGTACAATGGGCAGAAATTTTCAGAATTGACTACCTTCCTCTTCTTTGTTCCTGCCTTCATTGAGTTTAAACTCAGTCCTGTGATGTGCTAGCCTTCCTGACAAGTTTATTAAAGCACTTGCCATCCTCTGCAGTGATGCTGCCCCTTCAACTGACCACATAATAGAAAAAGATGCTTGCCACAATAGACTGCTAAAATTGCCCCAGTAGGTGCTTCACACACTGAACTGAGCCTCCTTGGAAATAAAAGCTTGCTCTTGCCTTCCTTGTACAGTGCTAATTAATCATTTGAGGTGTGGAAAGATGTTCTTGTATAGTGGTTAGTACTTGTTATGGCTGCAGCAGTACCTGTTTGATTCTGAGTCAATTTGGGGGACATGGTGGCTCAATGGTTATGGCTTTGTGCTACTGATTAGAAGGTTGTAAATCCAAATCCTAGCACCACCAAGCTGCTACTGTTGGGTTCTTGAGCAAAGCCCTTAACCCTCAACTTGCTCAGTTGTATCCTGTCTCAATTATAAGTCACTTTGGATAAAATGGGAATGCTCATAACCTCCTTTTGCCTGGTGGGAATAAAGATTTGGATTCTGTGAGACCAAGGGGATGATGATTACCAATGTGGTATAATGAAGGAAGGCTGGGGAATAAGGGAGAGTGAATAGCCATTAACTCTGCAAGAATCAGCTATTCCAGAGGTCTATTTATCATAAAACTCTGTCTGCGTTACCTTGAAAGGTTAGACACAAACAGAGGTAGGTTTTGTCCTTTATTTTAGATTTGTTGTTCTAGTTGAAAGGAAGCAGGTATAATCAGCAGCTTTATTTTGACAAAATGTCAAAGACAATCCTGTTCTCATGTGCAAGAAGAGGAGCAAGATAATATATTCAAATAGGATTGCTTATTTTCAGTTTATCCATTATAGCAATCACTACTTTAAGTTTCATTTTCTCTCTGATGTCTTTACTCAGGATCTAGGTATTAGAGCAGACATAAATAACTGGAGGCAACAATATCTGTTATGTTATATATAATGGATTCTGTTGCCCGGTTTAGAAATAATAATTCAAGGTGACTGGACTTGAGGTGTAATTCTGAAAACATGTTGGCACACATTCAAGGAGCTTCACTGAGAATGGATCAAGCCCTTGATGATGACTGGTAAAATGTTTTAGGATCATACCATATGTCCAGTCTTGATGTCTTAATATTAAACAATTCCATGACCAGGATGACTGAAATGACCAGTCATAACCTTTGCTGCCTAGTAGTAGATGAATTACTGTCACATGGGGCATTGGACAAGATGGACAAGAGTGGATTACTCTCAGAGATAAATTCCTTGATTGTATTGCCTAGATCTGTGATGGATTGTTTTTATATTGGGCAAATAACTCTCAGAGATAGATTCCATGCTTCTGAAGGATTGCCTGGTGGTTTGAGCTCAGAAGCATTACTCTATGACTGGTGTTGCTTGCTCGCTCTCCGTCTGAGATACGGCTTGAATGGCTTGAAAGTCGCTCCTTTAGCTCACAGCATTATGATGTCTGGGAACTTTTCCAGGTGGCAATACAGATTACTGTATAATAAAATCCTTATATAGTCATGAATTATGGCTATATCTACAGTTCATGCCTGAAAGTTATTGGACTTTATACTTTTTACCCTGCAAATTGGATTGTAAATGAAAATATTATGGTTATATTAAAGATATACACCTAAAATTAAAAGGTGCTTTAATCAATGATCCAGATACGAATCACAGTACTGCATAACACTGTACAAGCAAACAGAAATTTTGTTTAATACTGTTTATGCCAAAAAGTTCAGGTTGTCATGTTACTAAAAAAGCATTCTGTCCTGAAGACTTTCTTTTATGTCAGAAAATTTAAGTTACATCTCTGACAAAGTGCTGACACTGGAGACTCCTTACATAACACTAAATAACTGTTTCCTCACAGAACCTTACCATATGGTTTATACACCATAGAGGTCCCTCTATACATTGTTTTGTTAAAAATTATAACATATTAGAATGAGCACATTAATATAAACCTTGCAGCCAGAGCTACTCTCCAAAATAAATTGCTCCATGGTATAACACAGTATGATATAATTTCCCAGGTCAGTATAAAACAGAGGCTACTACATGTTCCACTGTTTTCATCCTGTTTACTTTAGGAATCGGCAACGGGTTTGGAGAGACAGTTGTGTACCTGCCACAAGTCATCTTTTGTCATCTTTCATTTTAAATTACAATGTCTGTATTTAATACTTCAATAGGATATTATGCATGTATGCTCCTTTGTGTAAATAAATGGTAATACTGTCAGAAATTCATAAAAATGGTAAGAAATTCATCTGGGAAAAAAATCCATTTTAAAATTTGGGTGGTTAATAGTGCAAGAAGTGGGAATGCTGTACAGTAAAACTGATATATTGCATCATTACATCTTTTTATGGATTCTATATTGTACCATGATAAAGTCAAGACTGACATTCCTTTGGCTGCCTTATTCTACATTCAGTATAAAATTCTAAATACAGTTAACTTTCCAAAACACACATTTTTACACAGATCTGCCTATAACTCTTGGCTTCCATCAACCTTTTCTCATGCTGTTTGTGTAACTAGGACCTGCTCAGTAGCAAGCTCAGGTTCTTAGCTGTGATTCGTTTCAACTGAGCTCTGGCTCAGCTTTCACGCATAACTGTAGCATTACTTAAGTATTTGGTCTTCCTCACTAAGTTGGTGTGGTTTCCACCAGCTTCCAAGTGTAGAAATATGCATGGACCGTTTAAAGGTGGTGTGCTGTATTTTTAGCTCCTTTCAGTATTTAGAGTTCATAAATGTTGATTTAGAAACGGTGTGGGATTTTTAATAGTTCATTCTGTCTTTATCCAGACTACTTTTTTGCTTTATATAATTTCCGTCGCACCGTGTAAAAAAATGAAAAGTAAAAGGCTGCCTCAATCAATTTCAGTCCTTGTTGTCTGCACTTTATAAATGGATGTTTACAAGAAAACAATGGCAGACTGACCTAGTTTCTCTTGCCTGAATTTGAGACATGGGGAAAAAAAAAAAACATGCCTCCCTAGGAGATTTGTTGGAGTTGTTTCAGAAGTGCTATTCAGTAAATCTGGGGGATTGGTTTGCCTGTCAGGTTTACTCTCTGTACAGATCCCATTCAGCAAATCAGTGAGCTTCACTAAGCTGTCATTCATGTCTGTTACAATGTTACTGCCAGCTGAAATAACAGAGATTAGTGAAGCCATTTTCACTTAGCCCACCATTAAAACTGTCTGATGAAAGTCAAAAGAACTTTCTCATTTTTTGATAATTGGTAGATCACTCACGTGCGTGTGGATGTTGAGGAATTATGATTTACCAAGGCACAGCATACAGTAGCCTTCATATGACTGTTGTTGCCCCATGGGAGTCAGAAAAACTATTTTTCACCTTGATGAACTTTATTTCTCTCTCTCTCTCTCTCTCTCTCTATCTATCTCTCTCTCTCTCTCTCTCTCTCTCTCTCTCTCTCTCTCTCTCTCTCTCTCTCTCTCTCTCTCTCTCTCTCTATCTCTCTCTCTCTCTATCTCTCTATCTCTCTCTCTTTCACACTCTTTCTCTCCTTTTTTACTGCCTCTCTGTCTGTCTGTCGGTCTGATTCTCTCACTCTCTCTCTCTCTCTCTCTCTGCTTCTGTCTTGTTCTTTCTGTCGGTCTCTCACTCACTCTGTCTCTTTCACTCTTTTTCTCTGTGTGTGTGTGTGTGTGTGTGTGTGTGTGTGTGTGTGTGTGTGATCTCAGTGGTCAATTTCAAAAAGCCAGTGAAATATCTCTTTAGCTTGCATCATCATTAGAGATGCTCAGCTATATGGTGGCATTTCACTTCAAAGCAAAGCTGATCTTTTGAAGGCGGCGTTTTGCCGCTGGTATTGTATAGCGGGTAAGGATATTTCAAGTTGTGAGAGTTCAGCACACAGATGCGGTTTTCTCACTTTCTCTTTATTGGAGCTACAATGAGACACTCGGGTACATTATTATTATTATTATTATTATTATTATTATTATTATTATAGCTGTTATTATTATTATCAGGTGTACTAATATTATCACTGATTTTCCACAACTTTACATATTTCATGTTACCATACGTCTGTGTCAAGTCAATTAGGGTATCTACTTTATTTTCACATGAGGTAATTTCAAAATAATAGAATAAAAGACAGATTCCTTATAGCGTTTATTTACTATATCAGATTTGCAGTGGGTCAAAAGTTTACATACACTTTATTAGGATTTAGTGGGATTCCCTTTTAGTTGCTTGAACTTGAATCAAATGCTTGGGGTAGCCTTCCATGGGCTTCTCATGATACTTTCCCAGAATTTTTGCTCATCCCTCCTGACAACAATGTTTTAACTTTCTGGCTGATATCTTGAGGTGTTGCTTCAGTAATTTTAAATAATCCTCCTTCATCATGATGCCATCTATTTTCTGAAGTGCACCCTTTCTGAAGTCCCTTTCCAGAGAAACACCCCACAGTATGATGCTGCCATCCCCATGTTTCATAGTTGGGATGGTGTTCTTTGGATTAAAAGCTTCACTCATACATACGTAGCACTGAACATTATGGTCAAACAGTTCAATTACTGTGTAATCTGACCAGAGAATGTGCTTCCAAAAGGCTAAGTATCTTTCCTGGTGGTCACCTGCGACATCTTTCAGGCTATAGTGACGTAGAACCTCTTAATTGTGGATGTGTGTACTTTGGTACCTGATGTCTCCAACTCCTTCACCAGTTCCTTTGTTGTTATCTTGGGGTTCAGTTGAACCTTTTGGACCAAAGTTCATCCTACCTGAATGATGAAGTGATTTGCATACAACTGTTCATACAGATGCTTGCAGATGCTTTCAGTTTTTTGGTCATTACTTCTAAAGTGGAACCAGGCATGTGGAGATCCACAGTTTATTTAGTTCTTGGCTGAGTTGCTTGGATTTTTTCATGGTATTAAGGGCAAAAAGGCACTGGCTGTAATGGGAGGCCATTTTACAGCAACAAGTGTGCTCCCAATTAACTCCTGACTATGACAGAAGCTGTTAAAAGTCATTGCATCAATTTTCTGGAATCTTCCAGACTGTTTAAAAAGACAGTCAACTTGGTGTATGTAAACTTCTGACTCACAAGAATTTTGACCTAGTGAATTAAAGCAGAAATAAATTTCTCTCTAAAATCACCTCTGATGTGAACAAAGTAGATACCATAATTGATTTGCTAAAATAAATATATAGCAAATGTGAAATGTATAAAGTTGTGAAAAGCTTATTTGATATCTTTAGCCTAGGTGTATGTAAACTTTTGGGCTCAACTGTAAATGCTTTGAATCATATGATTTTTTACGATTCAAGCTAAAAAAATGCCTTTCAGAACCTTTAGTAGCTCGGATACAGATGAAGGAACATCTGCCAAGGCTTGGCGACATTCCTGGGCTCTTGGCTCTGAAAGCTCATTGTCTCTGAGAGCTCAGTGGAGCTGAAAGTGATGGGAGGGACATAGTGTGAAAGAGCTGCTGACTTCACATCTGTTACTATCCCTCGTCCCTCTCACAGTCTGCTCCCTCCGGTGCGGCCTTGTCTGACAGCACACGACTGCTGTGGTTTTCACCTTTTGAGTACAACCTTTGAACTCCTATTGTTTGGATTTTGGGGTCATTACAGAAATTCTCAGACCATGTGTGTGTGTCTCTGTGTGTTTAAGTAAAGAATACAACATGATGACACATGCTGTTATAGGAAAATAATCAACAGTGGGGTGATGTGATGCTATCCAATGCAAAGCGGAGTTACTGATACCTCCCCATAGATGATTATTTTCCAATAACAGCACATCCTGAAGTGTTTTATTTTTCTTATAGCACAGTAATTTGCCAACAGTTACACATTTTAATTTATTAATGAACAACATGCCATGCTTTTTAAACAGTTTATAAGACTACAAAAATAATCACTTATTTGGAAAGTCTGCCGTACAAGTCCCTGTGTGAGCACTCACTATAGAAACAATAATGTATTAGAATGAGAGAATTAATATAAACCTGTGATTTGAATTACAGCCAGCAGTATTGTCAGAGCTGCTTTTACAGAAAATGAATCAACACCTTCTGACCAATCAGACTAAACCTTCTATTTGTAATTATAAGATATGCTGCTAACAACCCTGTTATCATGCCACATTTTTAAGGAATCTTCCTTTACACCACCTATTAAGCCTGTAAAAATTTCTAGTACACTTCACCTCAAACATGTCAGTGTAAGACACAACATCTAGACAGGGACTAACTACTACTCAAATACTTTCCTCACCTGATTAATGACTTCCAGTATAGCAAAAGTATTTTGCTGGAGTCAATATTTCCCAGCACTTCTGAGACGTCCTTCTGACATGGGGGTTTATGCATCATGCTGAATTTTGACTTGAGTGTGTTAGATAGTGATTACATCATTTGCTGCCCAAAGAGTCAGTGTTTACTGAGCCAGGAGCCGTTTGCTTGTGTTGCCACAATCAGACTACAGGGAAATCAGCTGCAATAGCCTTGCCTTTAGGGAAATCAGGTATGTGCTTCATCTGATCTCTGTTGTGCATTGTTCTCTGTATAGCATTAATATAAGTGCAATTTTTTTGCATTGCGTATCCTCAGTTGTGAAACACATGGGCTTATCAGCTGTACAGCTCCAGCTAATACTGTAGATGTGAAAGCAGTGGTATTCTTTCTTTTTTTTCTTGCTTGTGTTTTTGCTTCTCGCCATCACTGTGCCCTTCAGTCAAGTCTTCACTCATTATTGTGAGCTGATACTAGTTTAAAAACAGAGGGGGCTTATGGGAAACTGACCATATGGACTCCCATGAATACCTGATCAGGGACTGTATTAAAGTTAAAGATTGACATCTTCACAAAGATATGTTACAGAATAAAATTTTAATTTTACATACAATTTGTTACCTAGCAACCAATGGTGCATACACAACTATTAAATTGAACACGACAAATTTTAATTTATGGGTAATCTGAAATTCCTCCCAATTTCATATATAGTGCACTATAAAGGAGGGGGAAAAAAGCAATTATTTCAAGCCACATCTAGTGCACTATATAGGGAGTAGAGCCCTATTTCATGTTCAGCCATAGTTATTACACAGCTACTGTTGTAAAAGCAGAAAATCTATCTCTATCTAGCTGGCTTTAATGACTTGTGGAGGCTGGAGTGACCAGTGAGCGTTTTGTCATATAAAGACATAGCATACTTTTAGTTAGCTTTTACAAGTGTCTATTTTTAATGGCTTTCATTATACATAATATAACACCATTAAACTAGTTGATGTTAGTTAGAAGAAGGTAAGGTATCATTAGTGTCATCCTAAAGTTAGGACACTTTTTAGGGGAGTTTGGTGGGTCATAAGGCTGTTGTAACATGGTGTAACATCCTACCTAGAATTACAGGAAAAAAAATAGGAAAGAGTATTCTGTTATAACTATTGTGCTAAATAAGATCCCAGCTGCAGTTGTCATGGTTACTAAATAGATAAGAATATGATTTTACAGTTAGGATGTTTCTCTAGTACAAACTCAGGGTTACAAGTGCATCTTGGTCTCTCCTTTATTTTCCTCTATATTCATTTCTAAGTGAATAAAGCACATATGCTAATATAGCTAGGTAGAAAGACGTTGTATAAGGACAGAGTTTTGGCGTAACCAGACATTAGCTTGCTTGCTGAACACGTACCCCATTAAATCTTACTTTATTTTGTCAATGCACAAATGAATTTGTGTAAAATCCAGGGTTACTTTTAAAGTAAGTTGACCTGAAGTCTGAGGTCACCCAGGGCTGTTGCAAATAGTTGGACATTTTCAAGAAGAGGATGCTGCTGAAGGTAAAATATTAAATCATGGATTCATACACTCCAGCATGCCTGATAATAAGAAACATGACGCATGGCTGGCACTGTCAGACTGTGAATTATAGAAAGGGGAAAGAGTTTGCTTTTAAAATGGATGCCTGCCACTCATACCTCTCTTTTTAAAAGCTGATAGGATTTCTAGAACATTGGGTGCTTGCTGGAGTTTTCATCTCGCTATCATCCGGCATGTCTGAAATTATACTCAAGCTTTAACACAGTCTCACACTTGCAAGTTCATAACACATCATGTGACTCAGGTTATTAAAAAAAAAAAAAAGATAGAAAGGTTCATCCATCCATTCATTTTCTGTACCGCTTATCCTACACAGGGGACTCGGGATACAAGGCGGGGGATGGGGTGCCAACCCATCGCATGGTACAATTGCTTACACACTCGCACACCCATTCACACACTATGGACAATTTAGAGATATTTTCCTACATCACTTGTATAATATTAAATAAATTGAACAAATTGTATTTGTACATACTACTTGTGTTATTAGGCTATTATACACTCAGGGAGACATGTGAAGCTGGTCACAGTATTGAACTGGAGGCCTAAAAATTCTACTGACTATCAGTAACTTTGTGTTAATATTATGAAACATTATGAATACCCATATGCGATCTCCTTACATGCATAAACCTATTACACACACAGGAACACACTCATTGCTGGTAGGCATTTTTTATTATAAGTCGTGTTTCAAGTCTTTAATGCTGTGTGTTTTCTGAATATGAAAACATGGTAAACAGATAAGCTGCACTTTTAATGCTGTTAACCAGCTCTTTCTTTAAACCACACAAAACATACAGTTCTGTCATTTGTCCCTTCATGTACTTTGAATGAACAATGTTTCCTTAGACTTTTTACTTCTCTAAAGGCATTCTGAAAAATCAACAATCCATCTACTGTGTGTTTCACCAAGACTAATCACTTTGTATGACTGCCACTCATCAGCCTCTTCTGTCGATGATGCTGGTTGTTGGTTCCATAATAGTAAACAACTATTCCACTTTCAGCAATTTAAAAGCAAATACAATGCCATGGATTTCTTTGTAGAAAGCTGTGGTTGTGTAGGATATAATCTTTTCAGCATTGTTTGTCAGAGACCAATACTAACATCTTTAAACGACTATTGAACATTTATCTTTTATTGTGCCAATATAATTTCATAGAGATAAGTTGTTCAGTCAGTTCGCAGTTTCTGCAATGGATTTTTACAGAGTGTAGAGGCCGCCTCATTACAGACAAATGAAATTCAAACGGAAAACTGTAGATCAAATCTCAATGATTGTCACTTTTATTTTTGTACGTTTTGAAATAGTACTCCAAAAGGTTTTTTTTTCTGTAAATGAGAGAGCTTGTAGGGAGGTTTTCAATTTCAAAATTAATTTCTCCTTCTTTTTCAGCAAAGATTTGATTGACATAATTGCAGAAAGCAATCGAAGATGGGGGTGGTGGGGGATCTGCACGCGGGGAGGGGATGTTTAGCCTCATTCAGAAGCACAGTAAGGTAAATCACAGGCATCCTTTCCAAAGTCTTTAACTCCAAAGTAAATGGTGCGATTATGATGAAGTCGCCGCAGGCCCAGGAGATCTGATTTAATCTCAGATATGTAATAACTTCTGCTTGCTACCCTTTTGTAAAGAGCTATTGGATGAAAAGAGAAAGTTGGGTAGTGTTATTTTCTGTTTAGCGTTTCAGTAATGTGTGGGAAGGAGGAAAGGTTTTCCAAATCTCATCACACCTTTCATAGACATCTCACACCTCTGTGGGGAACAGACAGGAGACGGGTGGAAAAAAAAACATATTGAAATATAAACACAGAGAAAGCGAAGCATGAGACAGACAACAAGCAATAAAAGGGGTGTTCTAAAGAAAGGAAGACATGGACAGGCGACAACAAGGAGATGAAATGCAAAACAATAGCATCTACAATAAGGAAGGAGGCTATGGGACTTTGGTGTATGTACTGTGCTGGTGTGTGAATGCGATGATAAATAAAGTGTGTCAGAAACACATAGTGTGCCCTCTCTATAATCTTTTGTTCAGATGTGAAGCAAGCATGCACCGTGTTTCCTGTGGCACTCAGTCAGGCTTGTGCTCCTTCTTATCTTTGCTGGGGCAGCTTCTTGTTCCTCTGTGTGCCTTTAAGCTTTACCAAATGAGAGAGGTGAAGGTTTTTGTTTTGGTTTTTTTTATTTTATTTTGTAGAGGTGTTTTCAGTTTTTCTTTTAGATTGAAACTGACTCCTAGACATTTCATGTCTGCTGTTTTGAATAAGCCTAAATAGTCCTGCAAAAAAAAAAAGAAAAAAAGTGTTTGCGTTCCAGTGGACATGAATTCCCAGAGCAAAACAAAGCGAGTGTAATGTGACTGGTGTGTGTGATTGTAGTTAGGCACACAGTAGGCAAAGCTTCACTGATTGATGATGGTCTGAAGTTGTTGTGCCTGTGTGTTGTGATTTGGACGAGGCTGCATCATGCTGCTGGAGTGATGCTGTTAAATCACAAACCACACATTTGTTGCATTTAAGATGGTTGGTTTCTGGGTTTATTTATGTGGACTCACTTGGAATGGATTGGGAATTCTTGTGGATTGGGATTCAAAGCATTGTAAGCAGAGTATGAATGAGAGCAATGACATCAGGGAATGGGAAGATGTCTGCCCAGCCCAGTGACACTACTTTCATGCATCCATACCTCATCATGGGGCAGTGGTGGCTTGGCGGTTAAGGCTCTGGGTTACTGATCGGGAGGTCGGGGGTTCACGCCACAGCTCTGCCAAGCTGCCACTGTTGGGCCCTTCAGCAAGGCCTTTAACCCTCTCTGCTCCAGGGGTGCTGTATCATGGCTCTGACCCCAATCTCCTAACATGCTGGGTATTGCAAAGAAAAGATAATTTCACTGTGTTGTAATGTATATGTGACCAATAAAAACTCATCATCACATTAGCATGGGTGAGATTCATTCATAAGTCAGTGCTTAGTTTATATACCGCGATAAAATCAGCTTATGTTCATCCTGCATTATGTCAAATGATTTTTCTAAAATTCACTTTATTCTTCACACGACCTTTGTTAAGAACATTACTTAAGAGAAGATAAACAATAGTAAACAGAAATGAACTGCAAGCATACCTTGTTAGCTTGGCTTAACTGTCCCTCATAAAATGAAAACACACATTGTAAAAAGTTGTCCTTGTTTTCTTGCTTTGAGTTATCAGATTGACGTTTACATCCAAATACTGCACGGTGTTCTGGCAATTTTCATATTTCCTTGTGGGGTGTTTTCTGACATGACTGGGAAAACACATTAGAAAAAGTTTTTACCCCAAGGGCGTAGGTTTGATTTTGACATTGGTGCGGAAATAAAAGCAGTCCACAGAGACAACAACATGTACCTCTTCAAAGCTTTCATTTCAAACTCACATGAATGAACCAAAAAGTACATCAGCCTAAAATTTGTCACAATACTGAATCTCAAGACTAACATATCACAATGTCATTGTACGACCTCACCTGTGACCCTGCCTCTCCACCTGCCTCTCTTCCTGCTCTGTCTGATATATTACCTGGCAGGACTTCTATCACAAGAGTTCGGTGTTACGCATTACAAAGTAACACGTTACTGTAATCTAATGACTTTTTCTGATAACACAGTAATGTAACACATTACATTTTAAATTTATGTAATATGATTACAGTTACTGATGTCAGTAAAATTACGTTACTTGCATTACAAATGTATTGTTAAGGAAACAATATTAAGTAAAATAAATAAATAAAAGAAATCATGTTTTGCCCCGAAGATTTTTTCTTTAGCCCCGAATAATTCTCCACTTGGAGCGGTTTGTCACTACGTAACTGAATGTCAGTAAAAGAAGACGGAGGTGGTGTAATTTTTATATCTTCAGTGAACTTCAGAGGCGAGACTAATCAGAAAGGGTTTACAGGAAAATACGTGGAAATACTCAGGGGTTTTTTTTTTGGCTGACAGTTCTCACTTCTGCCAAACACTAGCTAAAAAGGGATATACGCTGATTTTTTTTAACCAATAAAAGGGTTGAAACTGAAACACTAACATCCTCTCATGCTGAGCAGGAAGACAAGGTTTAAATTGTTTGATCAAAATTATTGCTAGGGACAATTCAATAGTCACTGTATATTGGTAGGGACATGGCCCTACTAAATTCGTAGCCCCTACAGCTGCCCCGTGGTCATTATCAGGCACGTCCCACTGGACAGAGACCCTGGGCAGATCCAGGACTCACTGGAGAGATTATGGTGGTTTTCACACTGGGCAAGTCATCACAAACGCACAGGGAGAACACAATGCGATTCACCATATATATATATATATATATATTTATTATTATTTTGTGTCCCACAACGTTCCCCTGCACCTCATTGTACACGTGTCGTCATCGGCTAAAACACATGCACAGCTTACTTTAATTCCTGAACAAGTGTGGACCCGAGTACGAGTTGCGTTCACATTCACAGAAATCACAGCTCAGTTCCAGTGCAACCGAACTCAGACCTCCTACACGTAGTCTCAGGTTCGGAAGTGCCTCAGTTCCAGTGCAACCAATCCCAGACCTCCTACAGGTAGTCTTGGCTTCCTGGGTTCATGCGTCCTGGTCCACATGACAGCTTTCACATTACCAATTTTTCATGCAAACTATGCTCTGTTTTGGACTAAATTGCCAGTGTGAAAGCCTCCTATATCTCACACTTGGATTGGGAATATCTGCAGGAACATCTCTCAGGAGCACCTGGAATCTCTGGCTGGATAGTGTGATGCAGCCTGTTGCAACCATGACCCTGACCAAGTACTGTGGAAGGAAAATGAATGAATGAATATTTAACAATGCGCTAACCTTTTGTCTTGTATCACTGAGGGATTAAAGTCCTAATTAGAGTGGAACAGAGAGATTCTTTCTCTCAGCCCAATACTTTCTCCCTGAATGCAAGAATACACGCATGATACACTCATTGTATATTCAGTATGTGCTACATATGGATGACATGCTAATGTGTAAATATGTGCATGCAATACCATTATATGATGACCCAAGCTCATAAACACACACACCACTCTGGGCTTGTTTTTTAAATTTATATTTTTTAAATTTTTATTTCCACTGGCACTCCAGACTTTGTTTTTCTTTGTCATGTGTGCATCAGACCAAACATGAACCTGTGTGTGTCCATGTGTGCCTGTAGATTAAGACTGTTGGAATTACAGGTCATCCTGCCAAGCAGGCTCATTTAATGTTGGATTGCTTTTACGCACTGCGTCTCTGACAAAGCCCAAGCCCCAGTTTGGAGAAAAGTGGCATTTTATATGAGAGCTGAATATGAGCCTGCATCATCACATTTAATAATTACATGCTATTTAATCATATTTCTCTGCCTGTACTGGTGCATCAACCCAAAGGGAGCAAACCAAATTACACCATGATTTGTCTGGAGATGATATGTTATTTACAGGCTTTCTCTCTCTCTCTCTCTCTCTCTCTCTCTCTCTCTCTCTCTCTCTCTCTCTCACACACACACACACACACACACACACACACACACACACACACCATTTTTCCTTATTCACAGAAAGTGTAAATGGGCCCTGTTGGCTGCAATAACTAGTAATTCAGGCCCTTATAGTGCTGTCGCTTTCATAGAAAACCTTAAAAGCAGCACTGTATGTGGGCTAGCTCTCAGACAGGTCTGAGACGGTTCATTTTCCTTCGTATTTCAGTTTGCTCCATTGAATCATTGAATGGTAACTATGATGGGTTTATAGCAATGAAAATGTGAGCAATGCAGTAAAGCAGATTCAGGCACAGTTTGTGTTTATATGTATATGTACACTGACTGACCATTTTATTAGGAACACCTGTAGAACTGCATATTCATATTCATGCACTTATCCATTCAGCCAGTCATGTGGCAGAAACTGCTAATCTCTTGGGAATGTCCATGCACAATGGTCTCTAGAGTTTACACAGACTGTGAGCAGTAGTTCCGCAGGCAAAAAGGTCTTGTTGATGAGAGACATCAGAGGAGAACAGCTACACTGTTTGAGCTCGCGGGAAGGCTATGGTAACTCAAACAACCACTTTACAACAATGATGAACTGAAAGGCATCTCAGAACACACAATATGCTGAAGCTTGAGTCAGGTGGGCTACAACAGTAGAAGATGATTGGCTGACTACATGAATGAGCTGGTGTGAAGGTGTTCCTAATAAAGTGTCAGTGAGTGTGTATGTACATATGTATATGTATGCAATTTTGTACGTGGATGTGGAATATTTGGATTCCTTTAAGGACATTGTTATAGTTTAAACACGGTGAGAGAAAACCTATTCAGGTGCACTGAATAGGTTTTCTCTCTACACGTGCCATGTAAAACACACACACACACACACAGTATAGTATTATAGGCTACTGTTGGACCTTTGGGGTTAAGGACATCTCTGAATCTCTCTGCTGTGAAGATTAAGTTGAATGGTTTGTGTTGAGCCTCTTCTGCACTGTGATAATCTAATCCATGACCACTGCACTGCTGCTGGAATTGCTTATGGATTTAAAATAACAGAGTTACATATGAAACATACACTGTTCTCTTCAGACTTGAACTGAATAGGAAATATTTCCACTTTTAGACATTTTCACGTGAGTAAATATTAGATTTGAGAATATAATGAATCTTTACCTCATGTAATATATTCATTAAAAAACTTAATTTAAAGGAAAATGATTAATTATTAAGCAACCATTAAATACCATGCTCTCCACATCAGTATGGGAGGGATTGTAGTTTCCATTAAAGCACCTTTTGTAGCTTTTTCTTCTGTGAATTCCCTTTATTTCAGTCTCATCCTCTACTGAAACCTGGTTTATGTGCTTCTGAGAAGCATCCTGAATCAAACGGATAGGGAATGTTCTGGAAAGTTAATGGTTGCTTAGAACAGTAAGACATTTTTAGCTATTAGAAAGCTGGCCAATAAACAAAGGGGTGGAGCAGTAAGAGGTGGAAAGCACATATTTTGTTGTTGCTGCTAAAATGGTATCACACTTCACCAAAAGATGATATACTATTTTGTGATATTTGGCAAGCTACTTTTAGAGTGTAGTTAGCTATGTTTTGGGTTACTTTACAACAAAACTAGTTTAAGATACGTTGCAAAATACAAGTGTACATTAAGAAAATGAAGGGATATAATGTGAAATAATATGAATAAAAAGTGATTGAAGTGATTTATCCCTCTTACAATAATAATACTAATAATATTAATAATAATAATAATAGTAATAATAAAGTTTAATTTATATAGTGCCTTTAAAAGGGCCTCTCAAGGTGCTATACATAAGAGTATTTGCATTTACGTTTACATTTATTCATTTAGTAGATGCTTTTATCCAAAGCGACTTACAAATGAGGAAATACAAGAAAAAACGATATATCAAGCATAGAACAGTACAAGTAGTGCTACCATACAAGATCTTTAATTGAGTTCTAAAAGAAGCAACGTGTGCAGAGTAGAGGCGTAAGGGACAGTGTAAGGTTTTTAAAAAAAAATAATTTTTATGGGTTAGTTAAGTGCTCATGGAAGAGGTGGGTCTTTAGCTGTTTATTGAAGATAGTGACAGACTCTGCAGCCCGGATTGAAGTTGGAAGTTCATTCCACCACTGAGGGACAGTTAGTGTGAAGGTTCTGGAAAGGGACCTTGAGCCATGCTGAGTAGGAACTACTAAACATCGGTCATTGATTGATCGTAGATTGCGTGAGGGAACGTAAGCCTTCAGGAGAGTGTTGAGGTAGGGGGGTGCTGTTCCGGACAAGGTCTTGTACGTGAGCATCAAGGCCTTGAATTTGATACAGGCGGCTACAGGAAGCCAGTTGAGGGAAATGAAGAGGGGTGTGACATGAGTTCTTTTGGGCTGGTTTGGGCTGGTTAAAGACGAGGCGTGCTGCTGCATTCTGAATCATCTAAAGCGGTTTGATGGAGCTGGCTGGGAGGCCCAAGAGCAGTGAGTTGCAGTAGTCCAGTAGTCCAGTCCAGTATATAGGCATGTATAAAAAAAACCCCAGCTAATAATAAAATACAATTAAATTATTAATAACATGAATAGTAATAATAATAATTAAATAGCGAAAAACAAAGTCATCATCCATAGTACGTAAACAAGTCTGAGAGACAGTTAAGAGACCAGAATTGGAGCAGCGAAGATCACGTTTTGGGGTGTAATGGGTTAAAAGCTCAGCCAAATACTGGCGAGCCAAATCATGCAATGCATTGTATGTGAGCATATGGAATCCAGTTCAAGGATTCCAAAATACGAGTGATGTGCTCACTTGTCCTGGATCTACACAGGATTTTTACACCACAGCAACTATTACATTTTTAAATTAGAACACATAACATTTTTTTGTATCAATTTATAGTTAGATTTATTGTTGTGGAACAGCTATGAAACTACTGCAATGTGATTAGTCCATCAAATTAGAGCAAATGAACAATTCAATACAACAGTTTTCTTCAATCCGTTTGACTGAACCCAGAGTAATTGTAATTGTTTCATTTCACTGCATAATTACACTCGAATAGCAATGTAATGCTGCAAAAGGAGCATACCTGTATTCCAGTCTCATCTTTTCCAAACAGTGGGAATGAATTTGCTTTCTTCTACCTATGCAATCCTAAACTGGCTCATACACACCTCTAATTCCCCTGCAGTGAGCCGAAAGTATTGATTGTCACACTCTCAGATCTCACTGAGGAAAAGAAGCTCTTACTGATCTTATGCCAGGCCCTGATTCCTGTAGGTTCACCTCCTGGAGGAGTTCAGCCTTGATCAATGGCTTTACTGTAACATTCACAGTTAAGCTCCTTCAGGAAACCTTTGACTCTGCTTCAGGTTGAGCAAAAACTTTGCCCTCATTCAAAGAGAAGATCTGTGCACTCTGCTGTATGGCCTCGGAAAAAAAAGTATATTAAATCAAGCACTAAGGTGAACCAGCAAGAAATTGTTGCTAGAATCATCTTTACAAATGGACTGTAAAACGCAAATATTTTGGATTGTCTTCCTATCCATGTACACATGCAAATGAAGCTCATGTCTTCAAGTGAAGGCAATTGGTTGCATTTGGATCCTAAACCTGAATCTTCATCAATTTTCATACAACTTGAGTCTTGCAAATTTGTAAGTGTGACCATGTTGGTATGCTGAGATTATAAAATATTTTATGTCCAATATACAAGAAAATTGTATTTCCAACATACATGGATTTTATATATGTTTCTGTGGTGTCCCAGCAAAACCTGTTGGATGTCTGTATCTTAGACACAGGTTCAAGAGATAAAACTGACAAGGATATTGAATGTCCATTACAAAAAATCCAGTATCTCAACATATTAGAATAAAGAATTTTTAACACAGATATGTCAGCCTTCTGAAAAGTGTGTTAATTTATGCACTCAATACTTGGTCAAGGCTCATTTTGCACAAATTACTGCATCAATGCGGCGTGGCATGGAGGCAATCAGCCTGTGGCACTGCTGAGGTGTTCTGGAAGCCCAGGTTGCTTAGATAGCAACCTTCAGCTCGTCTGTATTGTTGGGACTGGTGTCTCTTACAGATTCTCTTTGGGGTTCAGGTCAGGCCATTGGCTCGCCAATCAAACACAGTAATACCATGGTCAGCAAACCAGTTACTAGTAGTTTTGGCACTGTGGGCAGGTGCCAAGTTCTGCTGGAGAAGGAAATCAGCATCTCCATAAAGCTTGTCAGTAGATGGAAGCATGAAGTGCTCTAAAATCTCCTGGTAGACAGCTGCACTGACTCTCGACTTGAGCTCTGAACTGGACCCGGTAAACCTTTTCTATGGGTGACAGAACCCATGGAGACACATTTGGCAGTAGTTTCCATGCTGCCAGATGGTCTTTTAGTGATGTTAACTTTTCCACATTCTGGGGGAAAGTATCAGATTATTGTTCCCCTGTGACAGCTCACTGACCAGAGGGGACTGAAAACTTAGTGGCTAGGGGAGGCCCTACAGTAATACCGGGGACTAACTACCCTAACAACCTCACGTCCCCTGATACGTCCTTCTATGGCCCATCAGGATCACTCCTTCTTTGCCTGCTTGGCATTAATGATCATTCTTAGATCGGGCCTACTAGCAGGCCGCGACTGCGGCTGTCTGGTCCTTCTGAGTCCTTTGCCAACCAAAGCCAGGGTGGATGGCAAAGCCGACCCCCCTAAATTCCCTGCCATCAGTGGAGAGAGGTAGTTCATAGCTCCTCCACCTTTGGCATAGCCCCTTTCATTCCTCTCATACCTTTCATTCCCCACAATGGCCGAATAATCTGATGTCGCCGGGTTATAAATACAGCTGGTGTATGGTTTTCTCCAGAAGCGCGATATTTCATCATGCACTTCTGAAAAAAAAGGAGGAATTTTCTGCGGTGTGAGGGAGTTTTAATTTCACTGGGGAGAAAGCGCTCCTTCGGCCTACTACGAGCCACTTCCTCTTCCCTGGGCCAGTCTAAATACAACTTTTCTACAGCCCTAGTGATCACCTCAAGCAGCTCTTAATATGATTAAGAGTTGCTCTCCATTTGTAGTGCACTGGCTCCCCCCTCTGGCTCCTCGGAGTCAGAGAGGATGGGTTGACTCTCCATACCATAAGGAGAAGTCGCAACGTGAGCTCCAAAACCCGGAAACGGAGAGTCGGATCCAGAGGACAGAGCAAGAGATAGAGCAGCGCTCATCTCTGGTTCATCCTCCAGATCCATACGGGATCCCCAGGACCTGAGTTAGCTGGCTGCCTCGGCAGAGGCCGCCCCAGAATCCCAAGGCTCTGAAACCCAACTCCCTTTGGATGAGAAGAGAGTGAGCCGAGAGCAGAGCTGCCTAATTGTGAAGTGTTCACAATGTGCGCAGTCAGCCCCCAAGCACTTAACACAGAAAGCGTGTCCGTTCGCCCTGAAATAAAATGGGAGCACGGAGTAACACACTTCCTGAATTCTCTCTGACTCATACTCGCAGAGAGGTAAGGGATAGAAAAGTAAGATATTCATATTCTTTTCTGAAAAATAGAGAGGAAGTGAAGAGTTTTTTTTAGGAGCGTTCACACAAACAACCGACATAATGACGAGGTTTACAGATACTGTTTTATAATCATGCGACCTGCGAAATGCCACGTCGCGTGAGCTTCTCGATTTGATGCGCCATAGTGAAGGGCCTAATCAATTTAGTTTTTAATCAGATACCAACTCAAAACAGAATAAGCATGTAGCCTACACACGCTGTACAGAGAACAGCGAACAAATTTTTTAAATGTTTCAAATGTCCTAATAAAAATATGGGAAATTCTCAATGTTCACGTGAACTGTTGTTTAAAAACCGTAAGTGACTTTTACCTCAGTTGTGGAGACAGTGACTGATGTAGATGATGCTGATAATCAAAGTGAGAATTCATTTCCACAAGTTAATTGACAACTTTCAAGTTTGTTAGTAAACTTGTAGATTAGGTGTGTTTTTCAGTGGAATTGAAATAAAATCTTTAAATGGGAATTTTCTCCATTTTCACTTTTGGGGTTAACCCGAGTTTAAAATGCTAGAACTGTACATGTGGTTGATATACAAATATGCAAGACACCAAATACAGTTCAGGAATGTGTGTAGTTTCCAGAACGGTATATAGTAGAAAATTTGAAAGTTTTTCCCATGCTGCGGTACACACACCAGCCAGTTTATTAGGAACACCTGCACACCTACTCATTCATGCAATTATATAATCAGCTAATTGTGTGGCAGTAGTAGAAACTGTGGTCTCTGTGATTTTGACCGTGGCATGATTGTTGGTGCCAGACAGGCTGGTTTGAGTATTTCTATAACTGCAGATCTCTTGGATCACCAATCTCTACAATTGTGTTGATCAGACAAGCATCTCAGTATGCACAACACAGCGAACCTTGAGGTGGATGGGTTACAACAGCAGAAGACCACGTCGAGTTCCACTTCTGTCAGCCAAGAACAGAAAGCTGAGGCTGCAGTGGGCACAGGCTCACCAAAACTGGACAGTTGAAGACTGGAAAAACATAGCCTTGTATAATGACTAATTCCAGCATGAAAATGCACCATGTCACTAAGCAAAAGTTGTCTCAAACTGGTTTCAGGAACATGACAATGAGTTCAGTGTTCTCCAGTGACCTTCCCCGTCAGTGAATCTGAATCCAATAAAACACCTTTGGGATGTGGTAGAACAGGAGATTCACAGCATGAAAGTGCACCTGAAAAATCTGCAGGAATTGCGTGATGCAATCAACATGGACCAGAATCTCAAAGGAATGTTTCCAACATTTTATAGAATCCAAGCCATGAAGATTTGAGGCTCTTTTGAGATGCAGTAGTCTGTTTTGAGCCCTATGTTTAAATAGTACAAGAAATAATTCATATATTTATACAATTTCTTTGTAAATGTTTGACTCATTACCTTAATGTATCCTCAATATTAATATCTCATATGCTGATGTGCCGAAAGACCTTTGCTCAAGGATTTATATGGCTAAAAGAATCCACTGGCCTTGCACTGAGCAAACATCCTTACTTTTACAGGATTAAATGTCTATTGTGGACATTCTTTGTTGACTTAGGAGTATTTTAAATATTAAACTTTGGTACCCTTTTCCAAACATTTTCTTGCGCATCAGAGCAGGCCCCAAAGTTTCAGCAGAACTCAATGATATCAAATTACTTGGTATTTATGAACTAGATTTGCATCCTGATCTTGATATTTCTATTTAAAGTGAACTGCTTTAAATGTCACAGTCTCCAGGGAAACTTGCACAAGGAAGTTAGGAGGTGAATATGTGTGAATGCTTTATACTGTGTATGCCATGGGCAGTGTTGGAAAAAAAAAAGCACAAAAACTCTGACTTGAGTAAAAGTAAAAGTATTGCGACTGCAGGAATAATTCACATGAGTAAACGTAAAAGTATTGATCAAGAAAAGTACTCAAATAAGAGTAAATAAGTCATATGGTGAAAAACCACCTGAGTAATTACTTAACAAATAGCTTTTTCTTTCTTTTTTTTTATAAAATAATAATCAAGACAAAAACGTAGCTAGCTAATGTGCAATGTTTCACTTAAATAATTATCTAGTATGTCGGAAAAATGTTAATTAACCAAGCTATGCTGAAGTGAACACGACCTCCATTATCAACAGTACATAAAGAGTATCAATAGAATCCCGAGATACCACTGACCCTGACCCCTTCTGCTCTGCCTGATCCATCCTGATGCCCTATTTCTGGTTAGAGTTCTCACTCACTGTTGCTGAGAATGACAGCCTAAAGATACACTTAGAAACCATGAAGATGGCTTTGGACTACATTCGATATAAACAGTGTTGCTACAATGCCTTAGGACTACAATTGCCACAAAGAGTTTTGCATTCAATTCTCCATCTTGTGAACAGTTAATAACTTTGGCAAAATAGACTTCATGTTAAAACTATAATGAATTCCCTGGTTACACAATTGCACATTTTTAATATACTGTATAGCACACAGTTATAGAAGAGAATTATTTATAATCACACTATTTGTTGTCACCCAGAGGAGGATGTGTTCCCTTTTGAGCCTCAAGGTTTCTTCCTCATATCATCTCAGGAATTTTTTCCTTGCCACTGTTGCCTCTGGCTTGCTCATTAGGGATGCATTTAAAATTTGCACAGTGTCTATTGTGAAACGCTCTATCCAAATAAAATTTAATTGAATAAAGAAAAGTGGCTAACCAACTTAGCCAAATGTTGTTGGAGCTTCAGGAGCTTGCTAGGTTTGTTATCTAGCTTTGTTTGTTTGTTATCTATCTATCATGTTAATTCATACATGCTTCTAGGTACATACTGTAGGTAGCTATCTAGCAAAGATGCCCCTTACACATAAGCCTGAGAGTTTAACACAATAAGCAAACACTACTGAACACTGAACAGCTTTAGTTTAATAGAAAGATTTCATATTGTACTGTAAAACATCAAAAGATCTGGCTAGCTAGTCTAGCTCACTCAGTGAATTAATGGCTTACCAGTACATTTCCACAGGTTGGAATATTAAACTGTGAAATGGTGATAATATCCACATGTTTTGACTTGCATAATTTGCAGATCATTATCACGCTGTTTCCTTTAAAGCATTTGCAAAATGTATTAGAATATCTGATACATTGGGCCAGGTGTGTTCATTTGTCTCCACTGTCTCAGACAGCACTGTTGCTGACTAAACCATTAGTTGCCTGAAGTGTGGACTTTCATTAGGAAACTGCTTTATTTTGATACTAGAACTGTAACTGGCTTACACTCTTTTGGGGTGAAATGTATTATTTTCTTTTTTTACTCGCCAAAGGTGATCAAAAATAAATG
The DNA here is from genome assembly GCA_024331685.1 of Stegophilus panzeri. Lineage (NCBI taxonomy): Eukaryota > Metazoa > Chordata > Actinopteri > Siluriformes > Trichomycteridae > Stegophilus > Stegophilus panzeri. The sequence goes on along the minus strand of JANDJT010000206.1, from coordinate 19,238,529 downwards.
TAGCAAAGCTGAATAATTGAAATATTAAAAAAAAAAACCTCAAGTTAAAGTAAATAAAAAAGTATTGTGATTTAATTATATTCAACAAAGTACCGTTACAGTGAACCATGCACTCAAGTACTGTATTGAGAGTACATATTTGTACTAAGTTTATTACTTTCCACCCCAGTCTGTAATGAAAGTTGTATGTGGGAAGTATTTGGCATATGCCACTGATAGACTAAAAATGATGGATTGCATTACATCTCCAATTCTTGCTCAATTCTACTGAAAAGGTGTGTGAAACTGAGAAAACAGAGAGAGTGTGTTCATGCGCAGAATAATTTGCATATCCATTAAATGGTAAATGGAGCACTTATATAGCGCTTTTATCCAAAGCGCTTTACACTGTGTCTCATTCACCCATTCACACACACACTCACACACCAATGGTAGCAGAGCTGCCATGCAAGGTGCTAACTTGCCATCGGGAGCAACTAGGGGTTCAGTGTCTTGCCCAAGGACACTTCGGCATGTGGAGTCATGCAGGCCAGAAATCGAACCACCAACCCTATGATTAGTGGATTAGTGGACAACCCGCTCAACCACCTGAGCCACAGCCGCCCCATTAATGGCCACTTAGCCATTAAGAATAGCTATTCCATGCCAGTACTCTCGCATTTTTTCATGTCCCCCATCCTCCCTATGTTGTTATAATAACATTAAATGAACAGATACAGTATGCTTAAGAACCTGGTTCAGCTTTCGGTGTACGCTGGAGATTTGAAGATTATACATGTTAACTGAACATCAGTAATTTTGCTATTCAGTCAATCACACAATCTTTTACAATCATGATCCCTCTCTTCATATTTAGTTTGCTGCTGTTTCAGCTTTAGCAGCTCCATGACAGTGGATTTCATTCTGAAGCCTCTGCGTGGTTATCTGAGCTGTGTAGTAAAGGGTGATTTATGAACAAATTGCTCTTTTCGTAAGACTCTCTTAATTGAGTCAGGCAAATCAATTTGCAAGCAATGGATAATGGATTTTTTTTTTCCTTCTGCACATAAAACCAGTACAATCTCGATAAGAAAAAGTCTATTTGCTAGAGAGAGTATCATGCTGTCTTTCTCATCAGTTGACCAACATTTGTCGTCAGTTGGGTAGTTTGCAAACAAAACAGCAAATCTTGGAACAAGAAAGAAATTCAGCTACATAGAACAATGTTTCAGCTTTGTTTATTTGAATTGCATAATGATCATGAATTGTTTTTATGCTAGCATGTTTGACATTAAAGAAGTAAACAGTAAATAGTTCACAAGATTGTGAACCACAGGTGTCAAATTGAAGGCCTGTGGGTCAACCCTTGTAGCTTTATTTCATTCACCCCATGCGAACTTGCAAAAAATAATAAATGAAATGTCCTGTAGTACACTACTACTCAACATTTTAATGTTATTTAGAATTCACAGCAGAATCATAGTGTAGTGAGCATCCACATTACATACACATTACTGTAGAACACGCAGGAGCTAAAATCTCACAGTGCTGAAACGCTGGTTAAAATCAATGCCTATGTGTTGTGTTTGATGCTACTGAAGTCATCTAAAAACGATTCGGAAAAATTCTGGGTGTTTGCCTTTACTGTGATTCAGTGACTGATTACAAATCATGAAATATACTGTATCACCCAGTGTAGAGACCTATAAATATGTTGAAAAAAGGTAAGCTGATGAAGTGAGAAGATAGAGGTGGGAGATTAAGGGCATATATTGGACATGCATGGGCAAAGATAAGCCAGTGTGAGTTATGGCAGAAAGTTTGTGGACTCCTGACCATCACACCCATATGTGGTTCTTCCCCAAAACTGTTGCCATGAAGTTGGAAACATACAATTGTATAGGATGTCTTTGTCTGCTGTAGCATTACAATTTCCCTTCACTGGAACTAAGAGGCCCAAGCCTTTCCAGCATGACAATGCCCCTGTGCACAAAGTGAGCTCCATGAAGACATGGTTTATCAAGGTTGGAGTGGAAGAACCCGAGTGGCCTGCACAGAGCCCTGATCTCAACCCCACTGAACACCTCTGAGATCAACTGAAATGCAGACTGCTCCCCGGGTCTCCTTGTCCGACATCAGTTCCTGACATCACTAATGTTCTTGTGACTGAATGATCACAAATACCCACAGCCATGCTCCAAAATCTAGTGGAAAGCCTTCCTAGAAGAGTGGAGGTTGTTATAAAAGCAAAGGGGGAACTAAATCTAGAATGGGATGTTCAATAAACACATATGAGTGTGATGGTCTTGTGTCCACAAACGTTTGGCTATATATAGTGTATATTTTAAAACAACAACAAAAAAAAAACTTTAATCAGTATAATAAAAGTTGTCACCTAGGCCTTACAGTGTATACAACTGAATAATTTCTGTTCCTCTTCTACTTGAACCTAACATCTCAGCAACAGCACTGAAACACTTTAGTGCAGTATTTTTTGTGTCAAATATTATGTCCATGACTAGAATTGGGTGGAAAATCAATGACATGCTCCAGGCAGGAGTGCTCACAGGATTGCCCTTAAGTGCCAAGTGTTTATTTTAAATTAATTCAGAAGATACAGACGTTGTTTGCAATTTATATATACATGCTTAAGGCAGCATGTATACATGCTTGCCATATCACAGTTCCAGGATATTTTGTTCGATCCTGAGCTCAGGTTACTGTTTGCATAATGTGTCACATTTCTCCACATGTCCATGTCTGGTTTCCTCCAACCTCGCAAAAACATTCCATAGTCAGATTAGCTACAATAAATTTCCCCTAGGTGTGAAGGAGTGTGTGAATGTGTGTATGGTACTGTCTCATCCAAGTCTAGCCTAGCCTAGTTTTTACATGAGAGGCTCCGGCTCCACCACAACTCTGACCAGGAAGTGGTTACTTCCAGTTACTTCCTAGGACTGAATAGATACATGCTTAGATAAGGACAGGAATTTATTCAGAAATTTATTAGAAAGAAGGGCTGGAAATTGGAGATGGCAGTTTAGCTGGAAAAATACACAGAGCAAAACCCTACATGCAAGTTGTGTAATAAGAGTTGTCAAAAGAAATGCTGTAGAATAAGAAAGCAAAAATGAATTTGAGCACAGTTAAGTTTTTGAGATTGCAGTGCTTTTGGGAGGCAGGACTATTGTTAATACGTGTGTAGTGGGACTATGCACTACTTTTTTATACTGCAAAACAAATTCAGCAGTAGTAATTTGCCACCTGTTGTATTCATCTTTATTGTGCCAATTTGTAAAAACATTTGTGTTACATTTTAATTTGGAACCTCAGTTTCAGGAAATGAGCATGATTTCTTACACAAATTCAATAGTAATCACAAAAGCTCCTGGGGAGCACAGTTAGAAGTTAGCCCGTTTGCCCTGCACTTCCGGGGTTGGGGATTCAAATCCGCCTCTGCCCTGTGTGCACAGAGTTTGCATGTTCTCCACGTGCTTTGGGGGTTTCCTCTGGGTACTCCGGTTTCCTCCCCCAGTCCAAAGCATTGCGTTGTAGACTGACTGGCATTTCCAAATTGTCCACAGAGTGTGTGTGATTGTGCCCTGTGATGGGTTGGCACCCCGTCCAGGGTGTCCCCCGTCTTGTGCCCCGAGTCCCCCAGGCTGTGTAGGATAAGTGGTATGGAAAATTGATGGATGATGGAAAAACATATGAGTAAGACTCATAAGAAGCTACCATCAGGATAGGGTGGGTTTAGCTTTCTAGCTTTCTTCATAAGCTGCAGAGGAGGAAGTCCAACAAGCTGCCCTCTTGTAACAGATCTAACACCTACACTGGGAGACAGTACATGCTGTTGGCACTTATCACACTGATTTTAAATAGATTTTTGTTTATTTTCATCCTTTGTGAAAATAAGCACTAGAGTTACATTGCCTAATGTGTTTTTTTTTTGTCTGAGAGCACTTCAGTTTAGGGAGTAGGGGTTCTAGTTCTTCATCTCATTACTCACTAATCTTTAAATGTTTTCTCTGGCCAGCAGGAGTTCAGTGATAGACTGTGAACATCATGTGCTTATGAGACTAATTTACTTCTGCCGCAGTGCAAAGTCCAGCAGAGCAAACACAATTTATAAACAAAAACCTTGAGATAGGGAAAAAATCCAATTATTACCGCAGTTTTTGGATACGCCTGCATGTAATAGGTCAGACTTGTATATTTCACTAAGTAGGAGAAGTCCAGGGAGAAATTTGTTGTTCCTTGGCTCAAAACGGATGCTGTCTGGTGCTTTAATATATTTTACCATTATCCCTGAAGACTGCATCAATCATGTCTGTTGGCGCTGAAGGAGATAAAGGAGCGTCTTTCTTTCAGTCATTTTGGTTATGCGTATGTATGTTTTGCATCTGTGTCCTCCAGGGTTCTATGTTTAGAGAGAAGGGATATGTATTTCCTGGAGGAATTAGAAACACTCTCTTCGCAGAAGCTGTGAAAGGGAGAGGGTCCAGAATAATTCAGGAGTTTGATAGAGGCCTGGAACGTGTCTTCAAGTGAGACGCTATTAAGCCTCTCAGTAAGATTTTCTCAGGTGGCTCAGGATTTCTAGTTTTGCTTCTTGCCTTTGACACTCATTTTATTGCAGGAAATAAAACATTGTTTGGATTCCAGATGTGTTCAGATTCTCAGTCATGCATGCTGAGAACAAGGAAAAGTGCAAACTTGCTGCTGGTTGGATGCTCTTTAAGCTTTCATGGATAGCACAGGTTGCAAGGCATATTTAAATGTAGACATGTTAAATTAAATATTCAAACTTTTGTAGTGAGATGCAAATGTTGCATATAGTATTTGATATTATTATCTTGTCTTATTGAACTGAGTAACATGTTATCATGTACGCTGTGAGTGATGTACAGGCAGGGTAATTACTTAACAATGTTATTCTAAGGTAAGAGGGTGTGGTGTGTATATGTGTGTGGTTACAACCGGTACTAACTCAACATAGTTCCATTCATTTAGCTTTAAGAATAAGATGTTAATGCTGCAACTACAACCCTGTGAGATGATATATTGATGATTGACCTTGATGATTCTTGTGCTATTCATTCATAATTTCCTTCATATAAAATCAAACAAAATCCAATCAAATTGCCCTCGCTCATTCCAGTTCCTATTTGAAATCTTATTCATACTGTATATAGTCCCAGTAACCTCAGTAATAAACGTTAAAGAATTAATTCATTTTGATGATTCAAATTTGAATTAATTTATTTTGATATTACATGAATTTCAATTTCCATCCATCCATTTTCCATACCGCTTATTCTACACAGTCACAGAGAGCCTGGAGCCCATCCCTGGGGACTCGAGGAACAAGGCAGAGGACACCCTGGATGGGGCCAACCCATCACAGGGCACAATCACACACACATTCAGACACTAAAGACAATTTGGAAATGACAATCAGGCTACAATGCATGTCTTTGGACTAGGGGTGGAAACCCGTAGGGAACCCCCGAAGCACAGGGAAAACATGCAAACTCCATGTACACAGGGAGGAGGTGGGAATCGAACCCCCAAGCCTGGATGTGCGAGGCATACATGCTAACTACTAATCCCCATGTAAATATGCTAAATATGTTAACCCCCTACATGTATTTCCCTTAAATTAAAAACATTCTTGTTTTACCCCAAATCTTAATGTCAAATATTACTGCTTCAACATAAGCAAGAGACAAAAAAAAGAATCTATAAGAACATTCAGTGTGGCAGATTATTATTCTACTTATGAGATCTACTAAGCCAGAATCTATGTGAGCATTCACCCCTTCTTAACCTCTGAAGAAAAAGGTCTTGTCAGTTGTCACATATAATCTGTCACCACTGAGAAGAGCTTTATCAGTGAGCATCTCAGTGATTCTGTGTAATTTAGCAAAGCACTCAGCGCTGGGTCGATGCCATAATGTCTGAAATTTCAATCTCACTCCACATAAAGGCTAACGAGAGTTTCTCATCACCTTGAACTATCATCTACATTTTGGCCATATATTGTACTGTATAAATTAGCTCACAAAGCTGAACTGAAGTGCATATATCTTCACTTACTCACACTTATATAGCCAGTGCTATGTCAATTCAAACAATTCAAGGGAGCACTTTAGCAAGACAAAATGCATTATTGGGCATGAACTTCATCTTAGTGTAAGCAAAGCATGTCTTCTCCATATCCATAACTCATGCACAGAATTCACTAAAAAAAAAAAAATATATATATATATATATATATCAAAGTCAGATGATAAATCTATGATATTGAATTGAGCTCCCCAAATTCTTTTTCCTGACAATGTAATGTATATAGGTACACATACTGTAGTTACACGTGTATGTAAATATGTTAACTAGCCATCACAAACTACTCTAAACTATCAAAACAGGACATCCAGAGACATGTTTTTGCAGTGAATTGAATTATAACAGAAATCACAACAAACCAAGATCCCCAATTCACAATCAGAATGAACACTGCGCTTTATTGACATATAGGCTGTGTATATTTGCATACACAACAACTTTGACTCCATTATTAACCTATCACTGTGGGAATGATTCAATAAAACCACACCGAAAACTGCTGACAGAGCTAAATGACTCGACAATAAAACACAAGCAGGTCCAGACATGACACACTAATAGCTAATTAATCGCTACCACTATTACCATGAATTCACTCTCATTCAGATGTACGTGTATTTGCTAAGCTTTAATGTGTAATGTACAAACATTAGCTTTATATAACATCTGCTATTTGGCGTTGTGCTATTGGTACAGCTTTGTTTTTTATTATTTTAATATTATTTTTGTTTTTATATTTTTATATTGTCTTGGTTTTTATTATTATTTATTTATTTTTTTAAATAATCAACAATGAGGTGGTGTGACGCAACCTGATGCTGATCGAAGATAATTATTTTCCAATATCATAAGGTCCCAAAATATTTTATTCCTCTTATATTACTGTCATTAAAATAAAAATCATATACAGGTGCATCTCAAAAAATTTGAATATCATGGAAAATTCTTTTTTTTTTCTGTAATTTAATTTACAAAATGGAACTTTCATATATTCTAGATTCATTACACATAAAATGAAATATTTCAAGCCTTTTTTGTTTTAATATTGAAGATTACAGCTTACAGCTCATAGAAATATTGAATATTGAAATGTTGAATGTTTTTATGTTAATACAAATATTTACACATGTTAAGAAATTTGCTAGAAATAAAAGCAGTTGGAGTACAGTGGTATAGTGGAGGAAATAAATATTGAACACGTCAACATTTTTTTTCAATAAATATATTTCCAATGAGGTTATTCACATGACATTTTCAAGAAATCCACACATATAAAGAAATCCCAACATTAAAGTTCATAAATAAAGTTATGCGTAATAAAGTGGAATGACACAGGAAAAAAGTATTGAACACGCTAACTGAAATTTATTTAATACTTAGTGGAGAAGCC
>JANDJT010000206.1:19179014-19230025 GCA_024331685.1 Stegophilus panzeri | reverse complement strand
TTCCTTGCCTTACCTTGTCTTGGAGAACTGCTTTTTCTTAGTGTGTTCAATACTTTTTTCCTGTGTCATTCCACTTTTTTACACATAACTTTATTTATGGACTTTAATAATGTGAATTCTTTATATATGCAGATTTTTTTAGTTAATACTGATGTCTGGAGAAAATTTCATGCAAATACCCTCATTGGAAATGAAAGATATTTACTGAAAAAAATGTTGACGTATTCAATACTTATTTCCCCCACTGTACATATATTACAGTACTGTGTGCAAAGTCTTCGGCACATACAAAAAATGCTGTAATCAGTAATAAATGAAACAAAGTCAATATTTGGTATGATGACCCTTTGCTTAAGAAATATTTGTAGTATCAGGTACTAGTAATTTGTGCAGTTATATAAGGCAATTAGTTGGTACGTTTTACTGAGCATCTTGCAGAACTAGCCACAGTTCTTATGGAGACTTTGACTTAGAAGTCATAAAATAAAAATTCAGTGAAACAGTGTCTGAATACATGTGAAATCACAGGAATCCGATTGGCCTGCCTCAGTCAGGTAACAAAGTAGAAACGTGTCACAAAGACTATATAAGGCACCCACAAACTACGTAATTCAGCTTTTATTTGTTTGAAGGAAGACACAATTTGCAGGCATGACAAAGTATGGCCAACAAGATGCAATATTTTGTTCCCTTCTCAGGGAACAGGGTTACATACGTTCCCTTTCCAGGGGAACTCTACGTTGCATCACTCTTAATGCTTTGGGAACGAGAATGCCCACTCTGCCATACTGAAACATGTGTCAAAAAATGTCTGTGAAGTACATACATACAAAAACACATCTTGAACAAACATAGAATGTCTCGTCTTACAGCATATCCTCAGATAATGCCTTAGAGAAAGCCACACCCTCAAGTGTAACCATCTAAGTCTGCTTGAGTGCGCCCCAGTAAAATCCCAGCACCTCAGTTACTGATTCTACTGGCCATGTTTATTCCATAAAAAATAGACACATAATAGAGCATACACTTCCTTGTGGATAAAACTCTAGTATTGTTAAACATTCTCCCAACCTCAGTTGCGAGACACCTAGGAGTTGGTGCCCCCTCAGGGGCCAGACTTATAGCCTACACTGCCACGACAGGGCTATGATGTCTGAAAACCATATTCGGAGTTCGTCAAAGCAGAGCTACCACTAGTAGACTTTACTGGTTTTGATGAACCCCCTGTTCTGAAAACAGAGTTCTGAAAACTCAGCCCCTACCTCAGCAGGATGTCTGTCTTCAACAATATTCCCCCTTTAGATATGAGAAGAAATATTTCCTCAGAAAGACCCTGCGCTCATACCAGCCCTAACAGACTCGACTGAAAGGAGGGGGGTGTATGCGGGAGTGTGCGACATTTAGATCTTACCATGACAAATCAGTAATCCATGTACAATATGGTAGAATGTGCGTAACATACTGAAACCGCACGTATGATGAGCCTGGTTTCAGGTAATGCAATCTAAGATCAGCTAAACTCCAAAAGGCCCACCCAGAAACCTTGGGCTGGATGACCCCTCATGATCAATCCCACCCTTAACATTTAGGACTCCTCAGGTAGGGTCTTTCCCCCTAAATATGAGAAAAATGGGAATGTCAATGTGGAAAAAGCGACTTTAGGTAACAGTGTGCAAATTGGATAAAACATCCAGAAACTACATGTCAGAGTGCATGGTTTAAATAACACAATCTAAGCCAGCTCCCTTGCCTCATCCCTTTTGCCCCTTAATGTGCATGTGACCATTTAAACAGAAACTAGTCAGCCGATAAGTAGCCACATCCCCAGTCTGCCAGTGAAAGGTCTCGTAGCCCCGCACCTCAGTGACAGTGTCTTACTGATGCTATCTGCACCACAAAGTGAGGCGACATGTATTTAGAACATACACTTCCCCCGTGGTTGAATTTGAAGCATTTGTAGAATCCACAGCACTATCTTGGTAGCCACTGGGTCCCACTATGCTACTGGAATCACAATGTGAAAGAGACACGTAATAGACCGAACAACTTCCCCGTGATAATAGATATCCCTTTTAGATATGAGAAGAAATATTTCCTTTGAAATATTCTGCATTCATAACAGACGCAACAGACTTGACTGAAGGGAGGGGACTATGGATGTGAGAATGTGTGATTTTTAGTGCTTATCATAACAAATCAATACTAAATCAATTACTGAACAGGGACATAAGAACATGGGAGATCACTGAATAGATGATGCCCTACAGAAATACTAGGAGCAAGCACAACTTCAAAGTCCCTGATACCCCACTTTATCAGCCCCTTGGGACTAGTTCTTCCTTCTAATGCTTAGAATGGTCCTGAGCTCTATTTTTGCACCTCTGGAGAACTGGGATTGTGGCTGCCCGGACCCCCTACCTCTGTGTGGGGGGAGGCGGGCAGCCACACTAGCTTTCTGCTCCTCCCTATCAGTGCTAGTCCCAGGCCGAGGACTACTCGAAGCCCCTGGGAGCTTGAAGTGGTGAGGGAGGAATTCACTGAATGCCTCTGACTGTTTTTTCACTTCCTGAAACCTGTCCATGACAGTATTTACTGCATTGCCGAAAAAGCCAGCAGGAGAAACAGGGGCATTTAATAAAAAACACTTTGCCTCTCTCTTTTATTGCTGACAAATTAAGCCACAGATGCTTCTCCGTGACCACCAAAGCAGCCGTAGGACGGCCGGTGCTATCGGCCGTCCTATAGCTGCTTTGTGGCACAGAGAAACAAATCTGTGGCTCGGTGGAGCTCCACAAAGGACTGCCTCGGGACCAGTACACTCGCCACTATCGAGCTCTTTCAGCAGGTTTGCCTGATAAGCTTGATGCACAGCCATAGTATGCAATGCACCACCAGCCTGACCTGCTGCTGCATAAGCCTTGCTCATTAACTCTGAGGACACCCTGCATGGCTTCGTAGGCAAGGCTGGCCCCTCTAAATTTACTACCGTGCCAGGAGAGAGTTAACCGGACTTGCCTGTCTCTTGCTCTTCCTCTAGATCCTTCTGGGACCCCCATGTTTTGAGCCGGTAGGCTGCCTCGACAGCAGCTGGTCCCGAACCACGAGGTGCAGCTTTCCAGCTCCCTTCCCTTGAGAAGAGAGCTGGCCAAGCCCGGAGTTTTTTTTAGGGAGAATTTCTCACAGTGCATGCAGACAGCCCCCTCAAGGACTTGCCTAGCGTGCTCTGCCCCCAAATATTTAACACAGAAAGTGTGCACGTCATCCTCTGTGAGAAAACAGGAGCATGGCAGGACACAACCTCTGAAACCTCTATTGCTCAAAGTTCCTACTTTTTTTTTCTTTTTTGGACAAACAAAAGAACAGACAATAGGAAAAACAATCGCCCATAGTACACATACATGCACTTGCTGAAAACAAAGAAGCTGAATCACATAGTTTGTGGATGCCTGATATAGTCTTCATGATGCGTTTCTACTTTGTCACCTGACTGAGGCAGGCCAATCACATTGGCGTGATTTCACATGTATTCAAACACCATTTCTGCCAAGGGGCGTTTCCAAAGTATCAAGCATGACGCAACGTAGAGTTCCCTTGGAAAGGTAACATGATAGGTGGACTGACTACAATAAATCACTCCTACACTCTTAAAAATATAGGTTCTTTAATGGTTCTTTACAGCATCATACCTTCTGCAATGAACCTTCTTCTTGTCAAGAACCATTTTCATTGTATGGGGTGCTTGAGTTGAACTATATGGTTATTTATAGATTAAATAAGTTCTTTATGTTTCATTATAGGTTCTTCAGAGCAGTGTATTGGTTCTTCAAGGTACATCCCTTAACAGGTTTACGTGAACCCTAAAAGGTTCTTTGTGGGGCTGGAAAAGGTTCGCCTGGCATCACTCTTAAGAACCTTACTTTGGTTCCTTAAAACACGAAGTGTTTTTTTAGAGAACTTATGATAACATGGTTCCTTATGATAACATGGCACTGCTGTGAAGAACCATTTGTGGGTTCTTTAAAGCGCCAGTTAATAGAAAGTTCTCTAAAGAACTTCAGATTAAAAGGTTCTTTGTGCAATTTAAAAGGGTTCTCCTATGGCATCAGGCTTAAAAAATACTTTTTTAGTTCTAATTGGAACCTTTATTTTAAGAGTGTAGGTGTGAATGAGCATATAAATGTGTGTGCAAGTATTGGTGTCCCATCCAGGGTACACTCTCAGAAAAGACGTGTTAATATCCTACACACTTTATGTGTTATTACTATTTCAACACCTGTTGTGTTCAATTATCCAGTAAATGTGTTAAAAAAGAGAAAAAAATTCACACAAGCGACCAGCACAATGTGTTAAATTATTCAATCATGCTACAGACTGTGCTGCCGACGTCATCGTACAACTCTGAACTCGCCTCAAAGTGAATGTTCGTTGCTTTGACCTTTTGATTGTGACCACGGAGTCGGAGTCCTGAGGCGAGGAAATGAAATGACCACCGGTAAGATAGCTTTCATCACTATTTAGCATTAATGCTGCTGAAAATGCCTGGCCGAGTTTGTGATATTTAGGCAGGGAGCTCTAGAAAATGTATTCATTGGAAAGCAACTCAGCGGGTGATAATTAACTTTACCTATTGCGATGGCTTCAAAAGTGCATATCATGTACTGGTTGTATTAGTACTGGTTGTAGTGTTGGCGGTACACTACTAGTGTCATGTGTTTATGTTGGCTGTGAAATATGGACTGAGGTTATTATATAATTCTCTGGGTCTGCATCTTATCTGAGGCTCCGAGTTAGGGTTAGCTAGTTGGATGCTGTCACCAGTAGGGATGAGTGAAGCTAACCTAGACGCTCACCTGAGTTGATAACATTAATTTAGCATATGGCTCGCAGTAATGTTAGACATTCCCTTTTTAAGAGTCAACAATAACGTAGCATTACAGCTATTCACCATGATGTAATACATAGAAGGGGTTGACGTTAACTACAGTTACCAAGTGTTTTGGACAAGGCAAGCTGAAGTAATTAGCATTTAGCGGATGGGTTAGGGCCGTGTTTCTTCATGAATTCGGTGATTGTTAATGCTGGTTAACAGGTGCAGACAGTCAGTGGCTAACGGAGCTTAGGTAGCTCAGTAATGTCAAGGCCACAAGTTCTTCACAAAGTTGACATGACAAAAAGAGAGGATGGGGTTTAGGTTGTATTGCTTTCCACTATCTCTGTATGTTGGTAAATCACTATGTTGGTTGTCTTAATTAGGTTGTGCAAAAAAATTGGTGGTGAGGTGCTAAAGGCAGTAAAATAAATATTTAGAAGTCAGCTAGATTTTCCTGGTGAGGCTACAGTGCCATTTTGTTCATTAGGAGACTAGAGGTCACATTTCCAAAATTACACAATTTGGGATTCTGTAACACAATTTCTCAGTTAAAACCCAAAGGCATTTGTCCATATTTTGTAGCTAACAACTAACCAACACTCTTTTTGCTCTTTTACAGCTTTTCAAATGGAAGGGAGTGGGACTCTTGTCTTCCCAGATGGCAGGGAGATTTGTAAGAAGTTGCATCAACTCCAATTCTCCAACTGACATCTGTCAAATGTTTAAATGATTTTAATAAATGTCACCTGAATTTCATGCAATCCTTTGTTCATTTTGTGAGCATTTTAGAATTTTAGCATACAAACAAATTGCATTTTAGGATAATTGCAGGGGAAAAAAGTATAAACAACACATCTCTGTTTTATGTTGTGTTATTTTTAACACAAAAACCGGACACAAGAAGACTTGTACGGAGTAGGAGAAACCGCACTACAGGACTGCGCCTCAAATCTTCTGACAATGCCAGAATTTAATCAGAGAAAAAATGTGATCGCAACGGCCATTAATCGGCTGTTGGGGAATACGTCAAACTAGCGATCAGAAACTACAGATTTTGGCCTAGGTTTCTTATAGGATTCTCAAAATTTGTCTCAGACGACCAAATTGTGATCCAAATCGTACAGTGTGAACCCGGCTTAAGATAAAGCATTAACTAAAGATGAACAAATGAAAAACATAATGAATAAAATACTAAATACTAATATGAGAATACATTTCAGACATATGAGAAAAGTGAGCTTTTCTGGATTTGATTACAAAAAAAAGACCTTCTATAGCCTAAATAAGACCTAATGTTTATACACTAAATGATCGATATCGCTTGCTGTTTTTAAGGCAGCTCATATGGAGCTAAGCTTTCCTCGGGCTCATTTTTAAACCCCAGCATTGAAGTTGATGTTATTCGACCTTGCCACATGCTGTGCTTTGGTGAATTGATTCCACTGCAGTAATGTGCATTGAATTAATGCCGTTACTTATAGTGAGTGTTTTAAACGCAAGATGGGAAGGTTAATTGAAACAGAACAACGTGATTGCATTCTTTTCACACAGCCATATCCATCTGCCATACCTCGACACCTCTTAACGTGCCTTAGGCGAAACGGCAATGTTGCAGAGAACAAGCAGGCCACAATAAGCTAATAGGCTGTATTAATTAATTATTTCTTTTCTTTTTTTTCTATCTTCTAGCTCTTATGCTGAGAGTCGACTCACAACCACCCCAGCACCACCTCCGCTTTCTTCTACAACCTGCACGCCGCATCCGGCCGCGCGCCACAGAAAGAACTATTTTAGCGCTGTGTTTCGGAAAAGGCGCGCGCGTACGCTCACCCAGTGACGTCGCTCTCCGGGGCGCGCGCTCCGCTCCTGCTTCAGTCTCCGGTCCCGGAGTCCGGTGTGTGAGAGGTAGAGAGTCTGTCTTGCAGTGTCCCGCCGCGACCTGTGAAGGAATCCGTGAATGAACAGCTGAGGCGGAGAGCAGAACGGGTTGGACATGAACCATGAAGTGAAGAAGTGGACACCGAGACTAAGCGAGGTCATGTTAATGGGTGAGTTTATTCTGAAACAATATCACACACTTGGAACACATCCGACATCACACACTAGCTGCAGTTCTCAATGCATTAGTTCTAATCTAGTTTTATTTCTGCACCTTAAACTATAAGCTACTTAAGTATAGTGTGTGTGTGGGTTTTTGGGGTTTTTTTGGTTTTGTTTTGTTTAAAAAAAACAACAACAAACAAACACTATTCTCTGGCGAACACACCTCTCCAGTCAGTGTTTAAGTTGTTATTATTTCAAAACATACAACACATTTATTAACATGGTTTCCGATGTGTGTACCCCGCGCGCTCCAGGAGGACAATATGAGACAAAAAAGTCATATAAACCACAACGGGACCGGGTGCTTGTTGCATCTCTCGGATTGTTAAAACACACGAAAACACTTTCTTTCACTAAACTGCGACAAAACCACGAGAGCACGAGCGCCTCAGACCGTTAAAGGTAAGCACATATTGCGCGCGCACGCGTTTACTGTCAACGCGTCTTGTCTAATTAGAAAATAACCATGCGAAGGCAGCTGATTATTATTTGTGTGTGTGTGTGTGTGTGTGTGTGTGTGTGTGTGAGTTTTGTGTACTAGAAAAGAAATGAACCGGTTTTTCACTCAGTAGCCTATCACTGTTAAAGTATTGATCTGAAACACAGCGTCACAATTACTGCGTAATTTCCTAAAAACATATCATATCATATTGCTGAGCTCGTGATAAAGCCTGGGACCTGATTAAAGATTTGTGTTTGGTGCGTCGTCTGCATGCAATGATTCATCAGATTCAGATAACACACACACACACACACACACACACCCCCCACAGAAAGAGTCATCAGCAGCGACAGGATGTTCAGGTCAGCATGTTCTAATGCATCCCACAAAAAAATAAATATNNNNTTGATTAGAATTATGTTATTAGATTACATCCTTATTCTATAACTATTATAGGAACAATGAACAAATTATATATAAGGTCCTGTTTATTAAATTGGATATTTGCAATAAACGATACTGAGGCAAAGCCACTAAAGCGCTTCAGCTTGGTGCATATACCCACCACTGCTCACTGCAAGCACGTCCACATGTTATTGCTGGCTGTGCCAAGAGTAATGAGAATCAAGATCACCTGATTAACTGCCCTTTCATCTGCCCAAAATATTGAAGTGGAGTTGTCTTTAAGTTGTATCGTCACTGCCAAAGTCTAGCAGGATTAATGTGAGTATGTGCTGACATTTTGCCAGTGGTCGTTCTTGGAGTGGGCTGTATGAAATGTTTCATCTACCTGAGAGAGAGAGAGAGAGACAGAGAGAGAGAGATGAAGAACTGGAGGATAATGGAGAAGCAAGTCCTTGGTGTGATTTAGGGAATCAGGGATAAATAGATAGAGAAAGAAACATGAAGGTGGTGCAAATGGTGGATGATGCAAATAACCAGGTGCAGAGTTGTATATGATCAGGCTTTTTTTTCCCTATTCAGTAGGAAGATGTTATCCAGGATTAACCCGTTTTCTCTGCCGGTTCTCACGGAGTCACATTGTTCTTCTCCGTGTCACGCTTTAAATTTAAATTCTGTTTCCTGGCAAAAAAAAAAACGTCTTTGACCCAATTTAAATGTATTTCTGTGTTAAAACGAAATAAAATATTATCCTGTTTTATCACAGGGATCACTTGCACGTACTGTATATGTGTGCTGGATTTTGTATATTGGATTTTTTTAGTGCTCTCATTAGGCAATTAAGGCTAGAAGGTCACACAGAATCCTTTGTTAATCTAGGATTTCAGTGCTCAGGTAACATGTACAAAATCCAATATTTGACAGTACACACACACACACACACACACACACACACGAACACACTGCAGCTTTGATGTCCTCTCTACAGGACATCATCATGTGACTTGAGCTCATAATATCATTCCTCTATGGGTAAGTAGGAGGTTTTTTTTTCAGGATACAGGAGTTGCAGTTCATATATTAAAGGTGGAGCCAGTAGAAGCTTTGTAATATGTAGAAATCTTTGTTCATATACTAAAATATCTTGCCCTGTGATGAGTTGGCACCCCATCCATGGTGTCCCCCATCGTGTGCCCAGAGTCCACTGGGATAGGCTCCAGGCTACCCCGCAACCCTGTGTAGGATAATGTATGTAAAATATGGAAAATGGATGGTTGGATGGATGCATATTAAAACATCTGCTTGGAGGAAAACTCTTTGAGTTTCAAAATGTCAGCTAACTTCTGAAAAATGCGGATGCTACCTTTAAACCAAACTGGTGGTAAAACAGACAACAGCTGCAATTCCTAATGTTCTCCCTGTAGTCCTGTATGTTTCATTTGAGATCTTTGGCTTCCTCTGACTGTCCAAAAAACATGCCATCATGGCTGTATTCCAGCCTCACGTCCAGTGTTCCCAGCTTAGTCTCCGGATTTCCAGTGACGCTGACCAGGATAAAGCGGTTTCTGAAGATGAATGAATGAATGATCCGCACATTCACTGAAAGATGACTATTTATTTCATGTTTCAGTTCAGCTGCTTCATCAGGAACATCGTCCTGCTCTGGTAATGTTTCCGTTCTCTTCGGCTCTATCAGAGACTTTGACTGCGTACCTGAGAGCTTGACTCTCTGTTGGGTCTTTCATAAATATTAATGGGCAGCTTATTGTGAGCATTAGAGCTTGTCAGTGGCTCAGGGGTGAGCCCACTCGCTGATCTGTCAGGACTGATTTGACTTGTCACTGCAAATGAAAGGAGGCTTCAAAATACCTTTCTTGCAGTTGTCACTGCTTGTTCGATCATAAACCCTTACTTTTGTCTGAGTGTGTGTGATTGCTGACAATAAAACGAGATAGAGTGTGGTCCTTTCTTGTAGTGGTGCATTTACTAGTATTGTAGTGATGTTTTTTGTAGGGGATTGTTTGATATGAAACACCCTTTCAAATTGGATGTCAAGTGCCTGATTTGTTTAAGATAGCACATCAGGATTTCCAGCATATGTACACGGATTAACCGATACACCGCCCCGGAATTGCAAACAGGATGCGTCTGCAGTTGGATACAAATGTCAATAAACCGCTGCTGATCAGGCTCATTTGAATTGTAAGCTTGTTTGTACAATAACAACCCCTCATCTGCATGGTTAAGACTGCCAGTTACTCTGACGTCTGTTCCGGCTTGAATAAATGTCTCAATCCAGCAACCATTCTTGTTCAAACACACACCAGCACGAATATTTATGCATGCACCGCCTCTGAATGTGTAAGTAAATATTTGTTTTGCATGCACCAGGGAGCTCTTTCTCTTTCTCTCCCATCAGTTTCTGTCTGGTTGTGTGGTTGTGACCTGGCAGCTCCTCCCTTTAACATAGCTGCAGAGGTAAGCCGCGGAAAACAGCCAACCTGTCATGGTGGCCCGTCTCTGGGGAGCAGAGCTGCACTCTGTCTTATGTGCGAGCACTCAGGGAAGTCTCTTTGGTCTTTGACTCCCAACCTGCTGGTGAAGGAAAACACACACTATCCTGTATGCCTGATCCCCGCCCACATCAATGTTGTTTTGGTTTAACACATGACAGCTAACGTGGGCCCGGACAAATAATGGAACGGTGCCAGAAATTTCTCAGCAAAACAAGAGGAAGCGTGTCTGTGTACGTATTAGAGATTACCTATGGCAGGCTTTGCAGGTGTGTGTAAAATCTGTAGCCATCATGTTTCCAGAGCTGTGAAACGTGCTGAGATTATTCGACCCCCCCTGGGTTGTGTTTATAGCTCTGCATAAGGGATTAAGTCCATTAGGAAATTAAATAACAGCATGTGCTAACTAGCGTGCAGTGTTTAATTGTTGTTTAAGCTGACGGCATACTGCACTGCTGGCCTCCGTCTCTTTTCTCACTTTGCCTTTATCCGTTTCATTCACTCATTTCACACACACGCGCGCATGCACACACACACACTCATGGGGAGTGCAGATACCATATTTGACTGCTTTTCTGTCCTAATTCATCGCACATTAAACTTACATAAACATCACCGCAGTGTTTTAGTTCTTGCTTTCCACCTGTGTTAGAGGAGAACATAAACAGCAACACAATACATCGATAATATACTAATTTTATAGCTTGTAAAAATGTAATGGAACAGCATTTGGAATGTTCTTGTTCAGTGGTTAGTGCATGAGTTACTGTTTCTTTGGACTACTGCTACAAACCCCGAACATTCCAGCTTCGCTCTTTGCAATGTTCCATAAAAAAACATTTCCATACAGCGGCCTGGAAATACACTAACACGGAATCGTAGGTCGCTGACCCGTCATGACTCATGCCTGCTTTCTGTCTATCCATCACACATGTTCCGATGGGAAACTGGGAAAAGAGTGGCAACCTTGAGCTGACTGTACGGTATATAAATACATTATGTGCTTGCATTCCAGTAACCGTTTCATCACCTGTAAAACATATGCGCTGTCTGAGCTACCAATAAGCTGTTATGCAGTATAAATAAGGAATAAAACATGACAGGGTGTGCTGTTATAGGAGATACTGTTACCACCCTGAAGTTGACTGAAGTTGAGTGCATTATAATAAATCTGTGATTTGCCTTACAGACGGCACTACTGTCAGGGTTGCTGTTATAGAAAATTAATCAACACTTTCCAGCCAATCGGTATTGAGTATTCAGCAGTACTAAGGCAGTGGCGGCTCATCCATGGGAACAATCCCACCATATATATTAGCCGTTCTGATAAGACCATGTTCTCAACCCTATATATTTTAAATTCTATTTAAATAGTAATGCCCTCTTTTGAGTGGCTAATGATTGAAATATTGTTACTCTTTGACAGATATAAGCTGATGTTCAATTGATTTGCTCACCTTTTTAGATGTTGCGCAATCTTGTGGCAGTGTGCCCCACTTGGCTCCATAGAGTTGCACCTAGTGGTGAAAAATGGGAATCACAACAAGTTCCGCAATCAAAGGCAATGTGAAAGTGCAGACAGTGTGTCTGATGTACAGAACCATTTTTTTTGTAAGATACACTATATTGCAAAGATTGGGAAAGGGAAGAAGGGAGTCATATCAGAAAAGCATGTGAACCATGGTGACATTGTTTCCCATACAAACAAAAGCTTAGAAAAAGATGAAAAATGTCTCCTTTTCCAATGTTAATTTTTTTGGGTGGATTTTGAGATATAATTGGAATAGGAACTTTGCTGAAGCTTGTCCACCCTGGTTATTGATATTATCTTTACAGTACTGTGTGCATGACGGGAAACACACCTGTTGTACTCAACCAAGTTGAACAAAGTTACATCAAAAATGCTCAAAAATAGCCGCTAGACTCTATAACTGTATATTGTTAAATATTAACTGCCTATTACGTGTTTACTCTAAAAATTAGATTGTAGCCTGTAGCATAAGTTACATGTGATAGCCTCTTGTCATTTTTAATATCGTCCTTCCCCACCAAAATCTATGTTCTGCTGCTGCACTGTGATATAAGAGAGTTTAATCACTGCTACTTTTGTGTGTATGTTTAAGACTTATTGGATTTATAGGTCAGTGGTGAATGTATTGAATGTGCAGGACTGCTGGGATTTTCTTGGCTTATCATGTGTGACAGGGGATTAAAGTGTGGTAGAAAAGGGTAGACTATTGACTCAAGGGTTAGATGATGATGATGATGATGATGATGATGTGTGTCGGTGTGTACGCCACCTGTGAGTGGTTTGTCTCAGGAGTAACAACACAGGCATAATTTATAATTTGCTAAATGAATACCAAGCATCATCATTAGATGTGGGTCATTGAAGAACATACTAGAGATTCTTTAGGTCGATTCACCAGGAGAGGGTCAATTAAGCACTGTTAAAATTCAAGCTTTAGTCCATAAGTGCATAACCTGCTCTGAGGTGTTTTCCTATGATTGATGAAGCATAATTTTCTGGGTAACTGTAAAATGCATGTGGCTGTAATGAAATTTTTAAACTGCATTTCAGGTATGTAACTGGCTGTGTATTTTAGGATCTGTAGCCGTGGTTGAATTCTTTCCTTCGTTGTCATACAGTGCACTACTTCAAGTGACAGCGATTTAGTGGTGTCGTCCAAACTCTCAACGAAGTATTTATCCATAATACACTATAAATCAGATACAGTTGAGTCCCACATAATGATTTCTTTCATTTAGAATTTTGCTTGAGGAATATTGCCAAATGCTAGACTGACCTCAAAATCTTTATAAATATAAATCTTTAAGTGATTTGGTCTGGTTATTTCATATAGTATAATGAGTGGGAAAACCCGTTGTATATCACTGTGGCTGATGAATTCTAGAAAATAGCCAAAAATGATGAAATATTTGGTTTGACCAAAATTGAGTTCTGCTAACAATGTACTATGATATCTCTACTTTAAGAAACAAAAAATAGATTTTTACCAGAAGTATGTATAAATTTGCCTAGATTCTGACCTTGCTTTGGCTGTTTGCCTGTGAAAACCATGTTGGGTTAGGCAGTCATCTTGTCTAAACAAGTCTAAAACCTTTCTAGCTAAGTCTGATTTCCTCTCTAATAAGATAATGACTGTCAAAATGTCCGCAATCATAATAAATAAATGAATCAGCAATTATTTCCATGTGAACAGAGATCAGTCGAGTGAGGAGATGATGATGAGGCTCATGTTTAAATTCACTTTTACCTCAGGTGATGAGACAGAGACTGATGAGAATGATGCTGATAACAAAGCGAGAACACATTTCCCCATTGTAAGCATGTTTACAATTTAGCAGTAATGTTGTTTTTCCGTCAGTTGATTACATTATAACGTATATGTACGTGGGGTGACTTTCAGTCTAATTGGAATGAAAGCTTTAAATGTAAATTTCTATGTTTTCACTTTTGGGGGTTATCAGATTTTAAATTGTTAGATCTTCTCATTGAGATACACAGTCCCCTCCGAAATTATTGGAACAGCGAGGCTGTTTTCATTTGTTTGTGCTATACACCAAAGACATTTGGGTTTGAGATCAAAAGATGGATATGAGACAAGAGTTTTGGATTTCAGCTTTTATTTCCTGGTATTTACATCAAGATGTGTTAAACAACATAAAACACAGAACCTTTTGTATCAGACTACGCAGTCTTTAGGTAGGCTAATGTACAGTATAGGAACAGATAAGTCTTGAAGTAACAAAGTAAATAACACTTAATATTTCATAGTTGGATATCCCTTGCTTGCAATAACTATATCAAGCCTACACCACACCTAGAACAAGCCTACAACACACTGACATCACCAAAATGTTGGTTTCTTCTTTTGTGATGCTTTTCCTGGCTTTTACCACAGCCTCTTTTAGTTTTTGTTTCTTTCTGGAGGCGAATCGCTACTCAATTAGGTTAAGGTCTGGTGATTGGCATGGCCAGTCTAAAACCTTTCAGTTTTTCCACCTGATAAAGTTCTTTGTTGAGTTGGCAGTGTGTTTTGGATCATTGCCTTGCTGCGTGATACAAATTCTCCTTATTAATTTGGATGCATTTCTCTGTAAATTGGCAGAGAAAATGTTCCTGTAAACTTCTGAATTAATTCTGCTGATACCATCATGAGTTACACCATCAATAAAGATTAGTGAGCCTGTTCCGGAAGCAGGCATGCAAGCTCAAGCCACGACACTACCTCCACCATGTTTCACAGATGAGCTTGTATGTTTTGGATCATGAGCAGATCCTTTCTTTCTCCACACTGTGGTAGAGGTTAATCTTGGTTCCAGAACTTCTGTGGCTCATCTCTGTATTTCTTTGCGAATTCCAATCTGGCTTTTCGATTTTTACTGCTGATGAGTATTTTGCATCTTGGGTTTGGCCTCTATATTTCTGCTCTCGAAGTCTTCTTCGATTGGTGGATTGTGATACTTTCACCCCTGCCCTGTGGAGGTTGTTGGTTATGTCACTGATTGTTTTTTTTCCAGAACTCTCACAATGTTTCTGTCATCAGATGTTGTTGTTTTCTTTGGCCGACCCATTTTGGTGTATGTTGCTCAGTACACAGTTCTTTTTCAAGACTTTCCAAATTGTTGTAAAGGCAATGCCCCTTATTGATTTACCCTCTTTTCTCAGCTTCAAAATGGCTTACTTACTCCCATAGACAGCTCTCTGACCTTCATGTTGGCTTATCCTTTTAAACAACAAATGCAGTCTTCACAGGTGAAACTGAAGGCTAAAACCAAAATGAGATTTTCAGAGATATTTATTTTTTTAAACAATTAATCTAACAGGACACCCCTGGGTAACAAGAATCATCTGTCAGTCAAAAGTTCCAACATTTGTGCTCGCCTAGAAATTGAGTGGTCTGATACAAAATGTACTATGTTCTATGTCATTTAACACATCTACATGTAAATACCAAGAAATGAAAGCTGAACTTCTAAACTCTCTTTTTGTATTCATCTTTTGAGCTCAAAGCCAAATGTCTTCAGTCTACAACAAAAAAAAAAAAAAGAGAAAAGAATTGGCCTTGCCATTCCAATCGTGACGGATTGGACTGTATGCAAAAGAGAAGCGCATTTCAGTTCAGGAAAACCTGAACTGAACTTTCAGAACTTGTAAAGGGCCACCACATGTATAAATACATACATATACATTATACATACATTATACATATGTATAGCTATGATTATTATATGGCTGCCAGACATATAATAACATAAGGTCATTTTAAGACCTCGGTGAAAGAACTATAAAGGATGCCACTTCATTACAAATGTATTGTATGACTTTAAAAGCTGTGTATAGCGATTTGAAGGAGCAGATTTTGAGTTATTGCATTAACCTGCTGTTATTGGCCATTAGAGTGCCTTTGTCAAAAACACCTGCCAGCCCTGGACACCGGAGCAGCCATAAATGCAAGTTCAATTCAATTTTCAATTCAGTTTCATTTGTATAGCAGTTTTAACATTTGACCTTGTCACAAAGTAGCTCCAGAGAAACTAGATTTAAATCCCTAATGAAAGCCAGAGGAGACAGTGACAAGGTAAAACTCCCTAAAAGGACATGAGGAAGAAGCTTAGAGAGGAAGCAGACTCAAAATTGAACTCATTCTCTTCTGGGTGAAACCGGAGAGTGAGATTAAGAAATCATTACAGTATACAGGTGTAGAAGAGTAAAGGATGTTCAGTGTGAGCATAATGTGAGTCAGAATCCTGGTGTGAGCACAGGACAGTCTTTATGATTACAGCAGCAGTTTGTTCTTAGGCAGAAATCTACAGTATCCAAGGTTATTTTGAACAGGCAATCTAACCAAAATTTGACCATTGTGCAGTTTCTTAGCTTCAGTTTACATATTTGATATTCTTATGCTTATGCAGTGGCAGGTCACGATGTGTTTTTGTGGCACTCTGAAGTAAGCTCTATACAGAACAGTCTATATAGTGGTACAATTTTAGATATAGTGTAGTGTGTTTTTAGAAGAGGTGGTGGTGAATAAGCACTTCTGTCTATTTAAATATGTGTAGATCTTAAAGTGTGTTTGTATTTGCTGAGAGTTGGTAATGTTGACAGTGAGGCAGCCCGAATACATCCACAGCTCTTGGCTTTTTACATGAAAAAAAAATCCCCCTAGTGACAGCGGCAGACAGCGTTTTTCAAAAAATTCTGTTCCACTGTGGGATTTTCTTGCTGCTGTAACACATGCTGATGCAGAGAGATGTAAGATATAGGGACATGCATTTATCACCCCAATTGCTAGTACCATCCCATTCTTTCCTCTTTTCTCTCCCTCATTCTCTGTCTCAGTATTGACCCACGTGTAAATCCTTGTACTTCTCTTTATCTCTCTCTCTCTCTCTTTCCATCCCTGTTTAACTCTCTCTCTATCCCTCCTCCCATCATTCTCTCTCTCTCTCTCTCTCTTTGTGTGTCCCTCACAATACAACAGGCATTATGGTGTCAGGTCTGTGCCGCTTTCTCCCGGGCGATCTCAGCGGGAGATGAGCAGAGTGATGCCTTACAGCCACTAAATGCTCTTGCTGACATCACTTACAGCCTGGGCTGGAGCTAAGTGGCCAGAGTTACGTGCTTTGGCATCGTGAAACATGACACTGACAAGTAAACATTGCCGAATGTGAAATTAGCATTGTCAAGGGCAGTATTGTGTGTTTTCCTCTGGGCTTGTGAATGAGACACAAGGATGTGAGTCAAGCTAACTTCATGATCATAGAAAATGGAGAGAGAATGAAAGAGAGAGGGAGAGCGAAGGCTCCAAAAGTCAGAGAAATCATAGAAAAGGTCATGCGTTTCATTTCTTTCCATCTGTTCCGTACGTAAGTCAGCATGCTGATTGCCATCTCTCCGACTGGACACCTTTTCTTTCTAAACTCCAGGTAGAAGCAGTTCATGATTCTTTATCATGCACTCAAAACCTGAATCCTGCAGTTTCACTCTGGACATAATTTGAATAATAGTTTACTTTTTTCCTTGCTCTGGGTCAACACCTCGATGGTTTTTTTCATTTTTATGTTCCAGTTAGTTCTTTCTTTATGTGAAGTCTACTCTTGTGACTGAGTCTGAAATGGTGTAAATATTCACAAGTTTAATTGCAGATTTGATAATGTTCTTGGAACTGCCATATAATTATGCATTTCTGTGTGTGGTAGTCTGGGAAAACCTGTCAGATGTTGCTGTGGTTGTGATGTTTTATTCGCAAAATGTGGGGTTTTCTGCTTATAACATCCTTTGTCACACCAACCACAAATTTAAAAGAAAACACTGTAAAAAAAAAAAAAAACACCTGGCAGCTGTGGTTGCCAGAACTTTGTAGTACCGTTTATTGTGATATGGTTAAATAGTTTCCTGCCTGCATATTTTATGGTGAAAGACTGTTTGTTTTTTATTTACAGTAATGTGCAATTAAAAAACAGCACTAATGTAAATTGGACGTCAGATTTTTGCTGTAAAATTAACAGCCAAACCTTGTGTTTGCTTTTATAGTATTTCCGTTAATTATTTACATTTAAAATAATTTTTCCATGCATTTTCTGGTAAAATGCTGACAGCTGTGGGTTCTAGAGATGTACTGTATAAGAAACGGTATTGCCCTACCCTATACATCAGCATTATTTTATAACTACACCCACTGTACTCTGAAATACTGCCATTTGCAAAACCTGTAAAAGTATTTTCTATAAATAAACAGCAATTTAATACCAACAAATTACTACAATGGCATTAAATCTAGTTAAAACACAAATTACATAGACCTACTGTAAACTATTTTACAAATTTAACTCAAACATGTCAATGAATAAGAAACTCCTTCAACAGAAATAAGAATGGAGGTTTTAGTTTCTTTAAAAACCATGGCATATGCTAAAATAATACAGTTTATGGTCCAGCAGCTTCAGGTAATGAGAGGTCAGCAGAGGAAGAAAGGCTACAGTAACTCAGATAACCACTTTGTACAATTGTGGTGAGCAGAAAAGCATCTCAGAATGCACAACATGCAAATCTTGAGGCAGATGGGCTCCAACAGCAGAAGATCACGTTAGGTTCAACTTCTGTCAGCCAAGAACAGAAAGCTGAGGCTGCAGTGGGCACTGCTCACCAAGACTGGACAGTTGAAGACTGGAAAAACGTAACCTGGTCTGATGCATCTCAGGCACACAGATGGTAGGGTCAGAATTTGGCACCAACAGCATGAATCCATGGGCCCAACCTTCCTTGTATCAACAGTCCAGGCTGGTGGAGGTAGTGTAATGGCACACTTTGGCCTTATTAATACCAATAAATAATCACTGGAATGCCACAGCCTATTTTAGTATTTTTGCTGACCATGTGCATCCCTTCATGGCCACAATTTACCCATCTTCTAATGGCTACTTCCAGCATGAAATCAGTCGTCTCAAACTGGTTTCATGAACATGACAGTGAGTTCAGTGTTCTTCAGTGGCATTCCCAGCCACTGTATCTGAATCCAGTAGAACATCTTTGTGTTAATAAAGTGCTCCATGAGTGCAGATAGAGAGGGTGGATGGCTTCAAGTGCTTACAACATCATTTCCCAAAGCAGGTAGATAACTTTCTGTTGCCAGGAATTAGTCATTACTACACCACAGCAATGGAGAACAAAGAGAAACAAAGCAAAATTTGAGGCAAAAAAAGATGAAAAAAAAAAAAACCCTCCAAAAATACTCAAAATGGCCTGCAGTAGTGGGGGGCACAGTGGCATAGTTTTTGGCACATTTTCCTCACACCTCCAGGGTTGGGGGTTTTTATTCCCACCTCCACCCTGTGTCCATGGAGCTTGAATGTTCTCCCTGTGCTTCAGGGGCTTCTTCCAGGTAGTCCGGTCCAGTCCAAAGACATGCTTTGTAAGCGCAAATTGTCCGTAGTGTGTGGGTCTGTCAGTGTGTGTAAGATGTCCCGTGCCTTGTGCCCTGAATCCCCTGGTAGAGACTCCAGACTCCTCTGGATGGATGGATGGATGGATGGATGGCCTGCAGGAGTCACATGTGATAGTTCCTTAAAATAAAAGATCAGCTGTTTAAACAGGTGGAATCAGGTGTGACTCCTGCTGGGTTGGAATGAAAACCTGCACCCACACCGCTCCACTGAGGATTGGATTGTGGATAACACACACACACAAACACACACAGCTCTGATGGGCCTTTGCACTAACTTTTAAAGAAATCAAATAGAGAAAAGACATTACAAAATAAAATCAAATTTGTTGTTTACATAGCAGTACATTTTAAGGTGGGCAACACAGGGGAAAAATCTACTTTAATATGGAATTATGTAACTAACAAATGTCAAATTTGTTAGGTTTCCAAATTTTTATCGTAAATAACAGTGAATAACAGGATTGGTTTGCATTACTATTTGTGGTGTTTTACTGTTTTGGAAACCTTTCCCCTCCATTTTTTTCATTCACAGTTTTTTTTTGTTTGTTTGTTTGTTTTTTTTACTGTTGTTATTTAACAGTATTTTACCATAAATTACACTGACATTTGTATTTATTTACTTTTTAATCTAGCATAGGCTACCTTCCTGCAAATGTCACATTTGATAAGCAGCCCGTTTAACAAGTGCAGTGGTAAACACAGTCAGCCTAAAGATGTGTAAAACCTTGCTAAGTAAGCGTGATTTTCTCACACAGTGAATGTCACACTTTGATCAAATTGCTACGTGTCATAGTGAAATGGACATAAGCCAAAACAGTTCAGTTGGTAATCAGATACCGGCTGTCAAAATGTCAGTGATGCTGCTGCGCTGTAGCCAGAGTAAAATCCTTATATTCAGTTTTCTCACTTTTTCACTTTTAGGGGTAAACAGACTTAAAACTGCTAGAGCATTTGGTTGCGATACCTGCAAAAGGGAAACATATTCAGTTCAGGAAAACTTGCAGAACTATGTCGTAGAAAATCTCAAACGTTCCCCATGTGAAGAGTTTTCCCAGGCTGCCACACATATTGAAATGAATATAACTTAAACTGTAACTGCTTATACAGTAATATGAAGGCACAAATGGATTTTTTCAGACACAGACATTAGAGACTTATTCAAGAGCTTATACACATTGTACCAGTGGGGAACAGGCACAATTTGCAGTCCTCTAATGCTTCTACTCATTTTCCACTAGTCAGTAAGCCTAGTGTACAGCACCGTATAGCTACTAATACGTGTCCAGAACTATTAATACCCTAGTTGAGTACCTGTGTCTGTTTTCTATCATGCAACAGCATCTGTGAAAGGAAGAGAAGTTCTCAGTTGGATAAAGGGTGATTGAATCTAATTGAATTGTGCTTTATTGGCCAACAACCCAAAGAATGCAAGAATTTTTTTGCTGAATCAGCGCTCATTGTTGAGTGCTTATAGACAATAAATATTACAATAAAAAAAACAGTGCCATCATTTTGACACTTAACAGTAAACACTAATACAAGAGCAGTAAAAATGGCAGAGCTTTAAGGTCTGATTTACCTTTTACTTGCCATTTGGAAAATCTGAAAATTTCCATTTGGTTGGCTGCTTTAAGTCTTTTTAAATAAACAGAACTTTCCGGATTTTTCATTGTACTCAGTGAGAATGTTATCAGACACTACTGCTGAAATGCACTGCGCCAATAGAAAGCCAATTGTAGCTAGCTATTTTCCCTACTTCCCAAGTGGTATTCCTCTGTATAGAGTAAAAGATTGCAGTGTACTATTTTGACATACTATTTATTAGAGATATATTATGCATTTAGGATGTAGCCCTTGTAGTGTGTGTGTGTGTGTGTGTGTGTGTGTGTGTGTGTGTGTGTGTGTTTTTCAAAATGGCGGGTATCTCAGACATCCCACCCTGCAAAAACTCAATTCAGGGAGGTAGCTCCACCACTCCCGCAACCCCATCACACAACGCCCCCCAGGAAACCCCATCTCACCCAACCACCAGCACCCACCTAACTGCACCCACCAACAACCCAAGCCCCCCAAATGGAAATGGACCTCCAAGGATGTGTGAATACAGGACAATGGATTATGAAAGAAGAAAATAATTTAACTGATCACATTGCAAATAATTTACAAACACAGGGACTCGAACATCGAAGCCTCCACATATACAGATTTAAAAAATGTGTTTAATTGTTGACATGTGTCATGATTTCCCCTCGCGTTAAGCGCTAAGCACGCAGCGTGCTCTGAAACCCGAAGCTCGAATTGCGAGTGTGCGCTTCCGGGTTTTACAGTTACATTGACTTTGTTTACTTTTGACACATGTACATTTGGTATGATTTCTGTCCTGTCTCCGCCCCTGTATTGTCATTGGTTGTTTCTCTTATGAAACAAACATCATTGTTCTCAGCTGTTTTGTGTTTCACCCCTGATTACGTTTTATTAACCTCGTGTCTCATTGTTCATTGCGAAGTATTATTATTATTATGTTTTTTTCCATATTTGCTCCTTGTTTCATGACTATATTATATTAAATTATATTAAATTATATCATTCAACTTATGGAGTCATTTTTCTATTCTATTACAACTTTAAGCAAGTCTACAGGGAGTTTTGCCTCATCACTTAGGACATCAATAGAGTAGCTCCTTAGCAGCTAGTCAGCTAGTTTAAATAACATTAGCTATGCTAATGAATGCATGGCACCTGTTAAACTCAGGTCAACATGCCTTTTAATCATTTCATTTGCAAACAGTGCAGTGAGCAGGGGTACATTTTAGTGTAGTCTGGGATGAAGTGCGTTTTTGTATTTTCTTATTTTTTTGACACTACAGTGTTACTGAACTACAGTGGTACACTGAACTGAGAGAGGTTGACTGTAAAGCCCATCCTCAGAGAAAACTGATAGGTCTTGATAGCAGAAAGGTAGAAAATCAGGATATGCTCTCTGTCACTCTCGCTACGTCGTGTCACTCGCTCTCTCTGTCTCTCCAGAGCCCGTCTACTATTAGAAATCTTCTGGACTCTCTCTTGCTTGCTCGCTCGCTCTCAAACAAATACATTTTCAGGATAATGTATATAATTTGCATTAGGGAGCCACTATCAATATGCGGGAGGCTCCTGGAACGTCCCGGAGAGGTGGGATGTCTGGTATCTGACTTGAGTGATGACTTATGATGATATTGTGACATTTGCTTTTGGCCGGTCACTGTTCTGCACTATTTCTAGCTCCACCTGCATGTCTGTGTTTGGTATACTTAGTACCCTGGCAAAAAGAGTAACAACGTCCAGCACAGTTATTAAGTTACATGGCTCA
Organism: Stegophilus panzeri; assembly: GCA_024331685.1. Classification (NCBI taxonomy): domain Eukaryota; kingdom Metazoa; phylum Chordata; class Actinopteri; order Siluriformes; family Trichomycteridae; genus Stegophilus; species Stegophilus panzeri. The sequence continues at coordinate 19,207,374 of JANDJT010000206.1, read as the reverse complement.
GTTAGCAATGGAAATAACACAATGTGGGTCTGTCCCCTGGAAATACACTATGAAGATATGAAGATGTGTGTGAGAATTTGAACCTGACCGTTATGGTGTTTCGCCACATACTAGTGCCTCCCAAACTGCCGTTATTCAGTTAGAATGGCTCTTAAGCCTGTCAGCCACTTTTTTTTTTTGCATTTACATCCCATGCACACACAAACATTTGCGTTTATCGCTGCTGCTTCCTTCTCCTGAACTTATTCCGAAATTCTGGTCTGTGTGTGTCTGAAATGAGATCCTGGCTTATCTGCCTGCTTTCCATCTACTCCACACTTTGTGCTACTTCTCTAATACATAGACGCATAATTTTGTTAACAAATGTAGATTTGTGTGTGTGTGTGTGTGTGTGTGTGTGTGTGTGTGTGCATTCTGCCTTGTGAAGTGGAATGATGTAGATAAGTGTGAGAAAGGGTGTAGCTGGGATACTGCAACCACACAGACACACACACTCACACAAAAAAACATCCCCCCCACACACACACAATTGATGCTCATCCCAGCACACTGTCCCACTCAGACACTCATTCACATTCTGTCCTGCCTTTTCTCTCCTTGTTTGTCTTCCTTCTGCTGTCCCTATTTCAGTGGTTTGCACCTCCTCCATTCTGCTCTTTTTGCCACTCTCACTCTCCATTCCCATCTCTCTCTCTCTCTGTCTGTTTGTCCCCCACAGAGGTTGTGTTGTGAGGGACTTTAGGTAAATACTGTAAAGAGAAATAGCCCCTGTCTGTGTAGCACTCATGAATGTGTGCAGCTGCTGTATAATGGAGTCCCCTAAAGTCTAGAGCAGCATGACTCATAGAGTCTTCTGTTAACTGAGCACTGTGTCACACTGTACTATGTGAGTATGGTATACTCAACCCATCTCAATCCATTCATTCTCACACACACACACACACACACACACACACACACACACACACACACACACACTTGCCTGGCCACTGTTCCTGAGTAATGATCACATTCTGTACACCTTGTCCACTGAGAATTGCAGGACACAGTTCAGTAACGATCCACCATTTTCTTGTCAAGTTTGCAGATGAGCATTACCGACTTCTAACGAAGCTCAGAAGCTGTGATAGAGAGTGAGAGAGAGGAGAAAAGGAGGGAGATATGAGCAGCTTGTTCTGCTGCTTTGTGAGGCACGCTGGTCCCAGAACATTTGTGTCTTGGGAGGTGTGTCCGGTAGTCATACACCACGTCAATGTCCTGTTTTACAATGTGAGAAACTGTGTGAAGTGTGAAAAAACGAAAATGGTGTAAACAATCGAAACTGCATTGAACACAGACCTGCTGTTGAACATTACCCAAGCATTCTATTTCATATAAAGTTGAATATACGATGTTAAGTGGCTGACACTCATTTTCATGATTGTATATTCATTATGGTGTTTAGATACAGTGTCCGCCACTAATATTGGCGCCCTTGGTAAATATGAGCAAAGAAGGCTGTGAAAAATTGTCTTTACTGTTTAACATTTCGATCTTTTGTTCAGAAAATTCACAAAAATACTCTGCTGTCATGGATATCAAACAATTGCAAACAAAACACAGGTTTATCCAAATTCTCATTGATATTTAAATTTTTTTAGTACACCTGGCTGACTAGGAACAGGAAATTGTTCAACCATGACTTCCTGTTTCACAGGGGTATATATATATATATATATATATATATATATATATATATATATATGAGGGTGCCGGTATTAGTGGAGGGCATTGTAGATAGATAGATAGGTAGATAGGTAGATAGATACATACATAGGGCTGTTATATGTAATGCCATTAACTGTTTAGTGCTAGAAATATTCAAAATATCTATAATCAAATTTAAACCGGAATGTGCTTAAATCTGTAAGGTGTAATACTGTAATACACATTACATTCATCTTCAGTAAGCGCTTTATCCTGGTCAGGGTTGCAGTGGATCCAGAGCCTATCCCGGGAACACTTAACACAGAGTGGGAATACATGCTGGATGCATGGAGACAAAATTGCTAGAGACTGTGACCTGCAATATGCCACACAGGGTATATTATTCGTTTCTTTGTTTAAGACTTTCCTGCCTGTAAATTAGAGCCGTGTCTCAGTTGGCACAGAGCGAGCATTTCAGGCTGTTGGTTTTAGGACAGACTGCATTGGAGCACTGTAAATGTTAATGATGTCTGGGTGAAAGCAAAATCAACTGGTGGAAAATTTCCTGATGGTTTCTTACTTTAATAGACTTGTTTTTGTATCACATACCTTGACGGTTCATTGACGGCTCTGTTGTGTGTGTGTGTGTGTGTGTGTATTGGGGAAGGGTATGTATGGGTATCCGGCTGTACATGGAACATGAAAATATTTTTAAAAATTTAAAAAGAGATGTGTTGACATTGTGAAGTGTAACTCAAGCGACTATTTTCAAAAACCTTCACAGTGAAATGTGAATCACGCCTCCAGATGTGGTATATATCAGATCATTATTATGATTTATGTCAGCTCCTGGATGAGAAGTTCTATTTGCTCTAGCACAAATTATTCCTAGTCCAAAAAGGAACCATAGATGGAAAATCAGCGGTTTAAGCCATGATTAGATTTAATTTAGTGTGAGTCTGGGAACATACATTCACGCTGTAAATCTTCATCTCCCAGATGTTGGTGGAATAAGACTTGTACGGATTAAACCTGTCAACATGCTAAATGTGCCCCTGCTGTCATGACTAAAGGAACACATTCTGTGCATAGTTAAATCCTGAAGTATGTGTTTTACAGGAGTAGTTAGTTTCTTAATATGTGACTATTGAATGCTTATGGTATTCAATAATATTCATGAATTTATTATGAGGCTGAGTGGAAAGAATGTGGCAGAATAAAAGAGTTTATTAGAACTTTTTTTGGAAAATGGTATTGATAAATGTACCAATTTTAAGATTTTGGCTACTCGTTACTCATTTTTAATTAATTAATGTATTTTTTTTTTACTGATGGGGAAGATTGCTGAATCACAGCACTGATGAGAAAACTATGATATGCATTTTGTGTGGAATAAAATAGACCATGTGTGTAGGTTCAGGAAAATAATCAACTAGTATGATGCGGCCAAGTGGCCAAACGCCAAGTGGATGGCCGAAGTTTTTGTATTTTTTCCCTCTTATACCTCAGCACTAACAATTATTTTTATTAATGAACAACACATTGCACTTTTTATCAATTTATAGTCACATTTAATGTTGTGGAACATCTGCAAAACAAGTTAGTTCCTGTTATAATATTATAGCAGCGATAAACCACCATTTTCTCTCTCTTGAAGTTAATAAATGGGAAAAATGCAGCTTGTTACTGAGATACCACCAAGTGCAAAGCCCTCCATTCTGAAGACTTTCATGTGTTGGAAAACTTAAAGTTATAGGTTTACCTATAACTGTTGCAAAGCCCTGCAATGGAGACTCTCCAAAATTGATAAATCAACATCTGTTCACAGAAAACTATACACGTCTGTATATCTGCCATACAAGTCCCTGTATAAGTTACTATAGAAACGGATAATGTATTGGACCAAGCTTATTAATATAAAATTAATTAATTTACGGTACAACTGAAACTACTGTCAGAGCTGCTGTTACAGAAAATCAACCAACACCACCTGACTAATCAGAATCAAAAATCAAACTATGCCATAAATTAAATGAGCAGCTTGTGTTGCTTGGCTCTTGATGTAATTCCATCAAATTTAATTTGAAGCCAAGTTAAATCTGCTCTAATAAGATCATGGGAATTGTTAATCCACCTGTCAGTTAACATCTATTTAGCTTCCAGAATCCTTTTCTTCTTTCCTTTCAAGATCCAAATCTGACAGGTCTCATGCTAGAATCTCAGAGCATGAGGAATATGGGCTCTTGTAATATTTAATATTAGCCTGAAGCTATTTCAAATCTCAGGATCCTAATTATGATACAGCTGTTTTCCATTCTTAGTCCTGGCGAGCCACCGTGTTGCACATCACTCTAACATGCACAGTTGTGCAAATGACCAAAGCTTTCATGTGACCAAGTTTTCAAGTAAATCATATGTGTTAGAGTAGGGTCTTGGTAAAGGCTTCCTAGTTACGTATGGAAGATTAAAATAAGTATGTAAAGCTCAAATCTGACTGCAGTCTATTATCAGCTTACTCCAAATTCACCAGCTCTTGAATCTAGAGTGCATTCAAATCAACAGCATTCATAAGCAAGACGACATTGCAATCAGCACGTCACACCGGCAGCACGTCTGTGTTCCCTTTCAAAGGGAACTCAATGTTGCGTGAGCTTCACACTGTGGGAAGCGCCCTCAGGCATGACCATTATCTGAAGTCTGTGTGAAATCACGCCCATTTATAGGCCTGCCATGGCCAAGTGACATGGCATTTTGCGCGTTGCTTGATTATAAAGCGGCATCTGTAAACCATTTCATCAGCCTTATTATCTTCAACGAAAGACAGCATGTCGGTTCTTTGTGTGAATGCTCCTAAAAAACTCTTCACTACCTCTCTATTTTTCAGAAAAGAATATATATCTTTCTTTTCTATCCCTCACCTCTTTGTGAGTATGAGACAGAGAGAATTCAGGAAGTGTGTTACTCCATGCTCCGTTTCTGTGTGAAGTGTTTGGGGGCTGACTGTGCGCATTGTGAACGCTTCACAACCTGGCAGCTAAGCTCTTGGCTTACTCTCTTCTCAGCCGAAGGGTATTGGGTTTCGGAGCCTCGGGATTCTGGACTGGCCGCTGCTGAGGCAGCCAGCCAGCTCAGGTCCTGGGGATCCCATATGGATCTGGAGGAGGAACTGCTTGCTCTGTCCTCTGGATCTGACTCTCGGCTTCTGGGTTTTGGAGCTCGCATCGCGACTCCTCCTTCTGGAATGGAGATTCAACCCACCCTCTCTGACCACGAGGAGCCAAAGTGGGGAGCCAGTGCACTACAAACGGAGAGCAGCTCTCAATCATATAAAGAGCTGCTTGAGGTGATCACTAGGGTTGTAGTAAAGTTGAATTTAGACTAGCCCATGGAAGAAGAAGCAGCTCATAACAGGCTTGAGGATCACTTTCTCCCCAGTGAAATTAAAAAGTCCCTCATTCGGCCATCATGGGGAATGAACAGTACAGGTATTTGTCTATGCCAAATTGGTCTCTTCGGGTCGCGGCGGAGAGGCACCTATGGCTCAATCTCTCAGGAATGGGGTATTAGGGGTGCCTCCTTGCTGAACATCCCTGTTGAACCTTCCGGCCTGTTCGGCAGCACTGTTAATGCCATCACCGACAGGTTTCGCAAGGCGAAACAGCAAATGGTGGCATTCAGCTAGTTCCTCCCGATCATGTCCAGTTTGCCCGGGCATCCACAAGCACTAGTGCAAGGGAGGCACAGAGGTGAGTATGGTGGCCCGTATGGAAAGCCACGGGGAGCAGGCGGCCACGGTCACAGCCTGCTAGTAGGCCCAATCTAAGAATTATCATTAATTCCAACATGAGGTTGTTAGGGCAGTTAGCCCCCAGTATTACTGTAGGGCCTCCCCTAGCCAATATCGTTCCATGTTTTCAGTCCCCTCTGGTCAGCAAGCTGACACAGGACAACGAAAATCTGATGCTTTCCCTCCCACAGAATGTGGAAAAGTCAACGTCACTAAAAGACCATCTGGCAGTGTAGAAACTACTGCCAAATGTGTCTCCATGGGTTCTGTCCACCATAGAAAAGGATTACCGGGTCTAGTTCATAGCTCGACCATCTCCCTCGGGTCACACAGTAGGGGTGTCTCTTTATCGCAAGACTGCAATAACAGATGCCTTCCTCATGGGCCGGGGCATGGTCTTAGACGGCCATCCAGTTCACAGTCTCTGGAGCGTTCCTCTAGATGGCACCTAGAAATGCGGGCCGTATTCCTAGCACTGTTCAAGCAGGTTCAACTATTTCTTCTCTGGGCAGTGAGAAGAATGTGAGTGCAGTGTACATTCCAGGCAACCGGAATGTGGGGGAAGACAATTGGCGACTTTTTGTCTCGTGGTGTGAGGAACGTCAGTTAGACCCAGTAAACTGCACAATATGTACATTCCTGGAGTTCTTACAGGAACATTTCTCGGCAGGGTTGGCTCCTTCTACAATTAGTGTCTACATAGCCCCCATTTCAGCCAGCCACACCCCATTGATGGAGCCTCTGTGGGGCAACATCCTTTAACATCGAGGTTTATGCATGGTGTCAGGTGGCTGAGGCCCATCTGCAGATCATGCATACCTTTCTGGGACCTTTCTGTGGTCCTGGAAGGTCTGTCGTGTGCCCTATTTGAGCCCTTAGAGTCTGCTCCAGAGAAGCTTCTGACTCTAAAGGTAGCTCTTCTGTTGGCCCTGACATCTCTCAAACGAGTAGGAGATCTACTAGCTCTCTCTGTTGCCCCTTCCTGCCTTGACTTTGCCCTGGGATTAGTCAAGGCCTTTCTATATCCTAGGCCAGATTATATTCCTAAAGTGCCTACGTCTGATGCCCAGCCAGTAGTGTTGCAAGCCTTCTGCCCTCTGCCGTTTTTGTCACACCAGAACAAGAGAAATTTCACTTACTGTGTCCAGTAGGGCTCTCTGTACTTATATCCACTGCTCCGGCCAGAGGCGTAAGTCAGAACAGTTGCTGGTCTGCTTTGGCAGTGACAGTAGAGGTGATGCTGTGTCAAAATAGTGCATCTCCAATTGGATAGTGGAGACAATCTCTATCGCTTGTGAGGCACGCAGTCTCTCTATGCCTCTGGACATAAGGGCTCATTCCACTGGGGGGTTACCTCCTCGAAGGCTTTATCCAAAGGGGTACCCTTACAGGATGTGTGTGCTGCGGCAGGGTGGTCTACACTGCACACATTTGTTCAATATTACAGTTTATATGTGGATTCCAGCCCCAGGCTTGAGTGTCTTGGAGTGACCCTCAGGCTCGGACCCTTTGAACAGGCCATACCTGACAGAGTGGGTATTTTCATTCCCACAGCGTGAAGCTCACAAACGTTGAGTTCCCTTTGAAAGGGAACGTCCGGGTTACGAATGTAACCCTGTTTCCTGAGAAGGAAATGAGACGTTGCATAGCTTTGTCATACTGGGGCATGCCTGTGAATTGCATCTTTGTTTCAGATAATAAAGGCTGATGACGTGGTTTACAGGTGCCGTTTCATAATCACTCGACGCGTGGAATGCCAAGTCACTTGACCACGGCAGGCCTGTAAATAGGCATGATTTAACACAGACCTCAGATACCAGTCACGCGTAAGGGCGCTTCCCACAGCGTGAAGCTCATGCAACATCTCGTTCCCTTCTCAGGGAACAGGGTTACATGCATAACGCAGACTTTTTTGAGAAATAAGACCAGCTAATGAAGTTTTATATCCAGTCTTGATCTAGGACTAAAACCTACAAATAATGTTAAATTGCACATGTTTATGGTGGAATCTATGTTTCTTATGAGTGATTCAGAGTCAAGTTTTCAGTGAAGCCAAAGTGGTGTCTGTTTGCTGGTTCAGTGGCTATTTATTGCTATTTAACTGTATTCACAGTTTTAAAGTTGAAATACAGGCATTCGTCCATCCAATTTCTGTACTGCTTATCCTGCACCACCTGGAGCTTATCCCAGGGAAATTGGGGCACACCCTGGATGGGCACAATCACATACCCAATTTGTACAATTTGTAAATGCATGTGCAGTGCATGTCTTTGGACTGGGGAGGAAACCCCCAAAGCATGGGAGAACATGCAACTCCACGCACGCAGCGGAGGGAATCAAACCTTGAACCCTGTAGGTGCGAGGCAAATGTGCTAACCACCATCCATCATCTGTACCGCTTATCCTACACAGGGTCACGGGGAGCCTGGAGCCTATCTCAGGAGACTCAGGGCACAAGGCGGATGGACGCGGATGGACCACATCCTGGATGGGGTGCCAATCTATTGCAGGGCACAATTGCACAACCATTCACATACTATGGACCATTTAGAAATGCCAGTCAGCCAACAATGCATGTCTTTAGACTGGCAGAGGAAACTAGAATACCCAGAGGAAACCCCAGAAGCACGGAGAAAACATGCAAACTGTACACCCAAAGAGCAGAGGCGCGAATCGAACCCCCAACCCCGGACGTGCAAAGTAAACTTGCTAACCACTAAGCTGAATCAGTGCTATTCTTCAGTAAAGGTTATTAAACAATTGGCATTATAATGTGAAGTAAGTACTTAAAAAGGTAAACAGTAACAGTGGCTTGCATAAGTATTCCCCACAACCTGGAACTGAAATGGATTTATTTGCCATTTTTACCACTTGATTCACACAGTAGGTGACACGAAGGTTAATTAGACAAAAAAAAAAAAAAGCAGACATTTGTTGGTTTCATATGTATTCACTCCCTGGCTCAATACTTGGTAGAGACACCTTTAGCTGCATTAGCTCCCAGAGACTGCATGTCTTCTGGGATGTGTATATCAGCCTATTGCTTGCCTGTTCACCCTATTTGTAACACTACAAAAATTAAAGGAGGGGTAAAAACTTATGGAAGGCACTGTACATTCATTTTAACACTGATTTGTAAGGTGATGCTGAGTCATAGAAAATCTTCCAATCTCTTTTTCTCTGGTTGTACCAAGTGTGAAATACTTGTACTACTGTGGAAATTCGTTGGTCTTGCTCTGTGATTGTGTGCCTGTGCAGTATCGTGGATGGAAATCTGTGTGTATCTGTGTGTATGTGAATGTGTGTGTGTGCATGTGTGTATGGCTGTGAGGCTTCTCTCTCTCTCTCTCTCTCTCTCTCTCTCTCTCTCTCTCTCTCTCTGTGTCTGCCCCACTGCTGTAAATGGAAATTGTTCAGTAAAGGAGCGCTAAATGGGATATGAATATTTAAACAGGTGTGTTTGCTTCTGGATAACCCTTCATTGTTTTGTTTTTTTGGTTGAGAGTGTGTGTGTGTGTGTGTGTGTGTGTGTTTGAATGTGGAATTTGGAGAGAACCTGTACAATCTTTAATTTGGCAATAGACAAGTGTATAAGTCCAGCTTTGTTCTGAAGGCACAGTGCAGAGGAACAAGTAAAATTCAGTTTTATTCAGGAGTTTCATCCTTTCTGCCCTTTCTTTCTCCCTATCTCTATTTTCGCCATCTTTCTGTCGTTGTCTCAGTCTATCTCTCCTCTATCATTTCCACAGTGCAATTATGTATGCTGCGCCCAGCAGTGTGGGCAGACCCTCTAGTGCTGTCGAGGTTGGTGTGCATTGCCAGATTTTATAGCCATCCATTTTTATTTTATTTTATTATTATTTTTTTTTTTGGTGGGGGGGGGACGACACACATTTTTACATTTTATAATTTCACACTCCACTGCCCGAGGAGGAGCACACGAAAACCACCAATAAGGCCTATTTTGATTCTGAACTGTCATCTTGAACCTCACCAGTAGCTGATGTTACTGTATGCTCTAAATGTAATCGCACAACTTTTTTAACCTAAACAAACAAATCAAACACTTTCCACAGAAGATTTATTATAAGTATATGATTCTATATCAAACCTGTACTTTCTACTTAAATATGGTCTGACTGTGATTTTATAATGCAGTGCTACGTGCCAGACACCAAAATCAGAACACAGGCCCTGCCCACTACTCCAAAAAAACCCACTCAAATCAACATGAGCTGTCCCCTTGGTATGTTTAGTACGTAGTAACCTCGTTGCAGATCTGTCCTTTTCACCATCCTGGTAGATAGAGACAGGTGAGACAGGATAGGGACTGGAGAGAATGTGTACAGAACGCACACAGACACACACAGATACAAACATAAACACAGGCATATACACACTTTGACCCCTGTCTGACAGGAGATAGATGGCTTCTGTGACAAGCCCTGAGTGCATGCGTGTGTGTGTGTGTGTGTGTGTGTGTGTGTGTGAGTGAATATATAGTATTTGCCACCCAGGTAAGTTTGATGGATCAAGATTCTGGAGGACTTTTACCCTGTAAAACATAAACACACATGAAACGATTTTCAATGCCTGCTTCCCCTCGGTCAATGACTCCAGAGAGTGAGAGAAATAGAGAAAGGGAAGAGGGAGAGAAGAAAAGTGATAGAGTGTGGGGTGTGTGTGTGGGGGGGTCTTGCCTAAAATGGAAGAAAATGCACCAGGAGATAAAAATACCTCAGGTTAGTCTCTCCCTTTCTTCGTTTCTCTGCTTGGTTCCAAACCACCCTCTACCCCTGACTGCCTTCTTCACACACAAACACACACACACAGCGCCATGCTCTCTTTGTGCTGCAGACAGCCAGGTAGCCCAACAGGGGCTTTACTCATGATGTCCTCTTGACTGGGTTTGTGTGTGTGTGTGTGTTTGTGTGTGTGTGCTCCCAGCATGCATTGCTCATCCTCCCCAGGCCCTCCAGCAGCACAGTCACAGTAGGCCTGTGACAATTTCAAGTGATCCATAAAAAAGTCATTGTGATAAGGAGTGGGCGACATGGCAAAAAATATCCTATCACAATAGAAGAAGATATTTTTACCTTAATATTTAGGTTTAAGGCAGCAAGACAGTCCAGAAGAAAGCTACAGGGTCTGCTGTACCATCCTGAGCTTAAGGTACAGGTACTGTAAGCTACAGTTTTGCATGTTCTTTCCATGTTTGCTTGGGCTTCTTCCGGATTCTCCTGTTTCCTCCCACCTCCCAGAAACATGCTGGTATTTGAACTGGTTACTCTAAGTTGTATTACACAAGTATTACAAAACTAGCAAAAGTTTAAATCCGCTCTGCTGAGAAGGCCAGCACAGCTGATAATTAAAGATGCAAATCATTTCATATTGTCCAAAGTGCAAAACATCACATCACAACCACCTGAGCTTTTCTTTTCCAGGGTGTTTTCTGCAATTATGGTGTATTTTTTAATTATGGTCTTTTCTGAGTTTGCTAGTCCATGTTCTTCTAAAAGACTTTTTAAAAGCTGGCTGTGAGTTTATTTTACGCAGCGTTAAGCTCAGCAGCTGCTTCTGAAGACAGCTTTCTGCGCCAGTGGCATCATAGGAAGTGGAACATTACAACACCTGGATGACACAACCAGCAGCCGAACTGAGAGCTGTTTTTAGGTGTGTGTGTGTATGTGTATGTGTGTGTGTGCGTGTGTGTGTGTGCGTGTGTGCGCGTGCGTGTGTGTGTGTGCCTGTGGCTTTTCAGCACAAGCAAACACAGACCTATTTAGCATGTGCACTATCCTGCTTTGTCTATTAATGGATTGGGTGTCATTGGGTCAGCAAAACCCAGCTAGGATGATAAAATGTTTGTTCTGTGTCACCTCATCCTTTTTCTCACTTCCTGTCTCTAACTAAAACCTTTTTTTATTACCTCTGTGTGCTGGGTATAATGACTATGTGACCTGTTCAAATCATGCAGCCACAAAATGTTGGGCTTTCCTTGTTTGACCTGCTTCTCCAATATTATTAGGATCTGCTGTACACTACATCAAGTGCTGTTTTTTTGTATTGTGTGGATCCCAGAGTGGTAAAAGACAGAAGATTCAATCATAAGTATGATCAAATATGACAATAAACCCTTACTGTATATACAGTAGTGGTTATTAATATAGTGTATACATTTTAATCCTGGCATTCCTTCTATTAGGTCATTGCATTATTCAACTTTTTAAAAACTTATGCTATAATTAAAATGTAATCTTAAAATTATTCATTTTATTATAATGGGAGTACTGTGGCTTAGTGGTTGGGGGTTCAAAACCCGTCTCCACCCTGTGTGCGATGGGGGTTGCATTTCCCTGAGGCTCAGTAGTTTCCTCCAGGTACTCCAGTTTCCTCCCCCAGTTCAAAGACATGCATTATAGACTGATTGCCATTTCCAAATTGTCCATAGTGTGCAATTGTGCCCTGCAATAGGTTGGAACCCTGTCCAGTGTGTCCCCCAACTTGTGCCCCGAGTCCCCTAGGATAGGCTCCAGGCTCCCTGCCTGGACATTTTTAATCAATTTCTACCTTGCGGTACGGAAAATGGATGGAATTTTATTATAATAATTAAAATTATTCTAGACATTTTTAAATCAATTTCTACCTTGTGTCCTTCCATTTGCAGATAACGTTGCAAATTTTAAGCATTTCTTTTTAGAATAAGAAATGTTTAAGTTTGAAAAGAGTAAAGAAAATGCCTGTGAATAGGTTTAATAATCTTATATTTGGTATGTGGTAATCTTATAATGAGAAATTCGATACTTGCTAAATGTAATTTCTTGCAGCGCAAGAACTTGGTACTTGTATTGATCTTGAACATTGGCTTTGCAGCTCTAATTCTATTACTTGTGAAATTTCTATGCTAATAAACAAAATCAGCCTAATAAATACATGGAGTGCTTTTACAATCTAGCTTAAATTTCCTCTTTATCACACATCAGTGTATGATTATTTACTTTTACATTTATTCATTTAGCAGATGCTTTTATCCAAAGCGACTTACAAATGAGGAATTACCATCAAAGCGATATATCAAGAGAAAAATACAAGTAGTGCTACTATACAGGATTTTTTAATTGAGTTATAGAGAAGCAAAGTGCACAGAGTAGAGCTGTAAGAGCCAGAGTAAGGTTTTTTTTATTTTTATTTATTTATTTATTTATTTTTTAATGATAATGTGGGGTTGGAGTTTTAGGGGTTAGTTAAGTGTTCACGGAAGAGGTGGGTCTTTATCTGTTTTTTGAAGATAGTGACAGATTCTGCGGTCCGGAATGAGGTTGGAAGTTTAACCCACCACTGAGGGACAGTTTTTGTTTATGTCACATGACCTGATTTCTCCATTCGCAGTCTGCCTATTACTAATCACACATACCTGTTTCTAATCACACTAATCCCTTGAAGTAACACTGTTTAGTATGAAGTCTCCCACCTGCTCATCTCCAGTGATAAAGCCGGGCAGGTTGTTTAGGTTTGTCGTTGCTCTGTTTGCTGATCAGCTGACCCTGCCTGCTTTTCACTTTTTCCTGATTAACTGCCTCTGCATCCAAACCCTGTGTGGTCTGACATTGACCTAGGTTTTTTTTGTTTGTAAAGGCAAAGGCAAAAGTTCTATACTTAAAACATCTACTCCAGACTTGGCAGCCTCGATGGTGTGAGCTGCATGCAGGTAATTTCAGTAATATGAACGAGCCGCTCAGAAAATCAGCACTAGTCTAAAAAAAATCCCTTTCCTTTATTGACGCATCCTTTGAACCTAAATAGTTTAAATCTCCAACTCCTGAATACGGCCATTGCACGGTGCGAAAAAGATCCTCATTATTCATTACTCTGAAATGGGGATTAACAAGCAGCATCATAGTCTCATGACCTGGAGGTGGGTGAAAAGGGAAAAACGAAATGAGTAGGATAAACCCAGAATGAAGCAACATTCTCACCTCCCATCTCTTCTTGTTTGCGTTATCCTCGGCCCGTCTCTCTTTCACTGGCCCTCTCTCACTCTCTAAGTGTGCAGTTCTTTTGCATAAAGCAGTTTATCAGACTGCTAGAAAGACTTTCATTATTTTTCAAGAGGGCACAGTTTCTTGCAGCCTCACATACAGACCTCTGAGGCTGAGATCAGTCAGTTTCACATCAAGCCATTAATTCTGCCTGCCTCCAGTTCCACTCTATAATTAAACGTTTCACTTAAATGAGTAGGACAGATTCCACAATTAATAATTGTTGGGACTGTGTAAATGAGTAGGACTGCTTGTTTCCATCCTAGGATGCCTTGAAAAGATGCCAGGGCTAAGAAATGATGAAATGTTTTGGGGTTTATTTTCTGTCTTTTTTTAAATCCTTTTTAAGTCTTTTTTCCATATTCATCTCCCTTTATGTTGTTTCTGTCCTTGTTCCTCCCGGATCCAAACAACCATTTCATCCCAGACATCATAGAGTTATCCCCTGCCTGTCTCTCTTGCCCTGTCTTTGGACTGGGGGTGGAAACTGGAGTACCTGGAGGAAACCCCTGAAGCACGAGGAGAACATGCAAACCCTGCAGGTGCTGAGAGTGTGCTGTGAATTTCTGGAATGTAATACAAAGAAACAATGCTTTTTGGTTCCTTCTTTGACCTCTGTGGCTTGGCGGTTTAGCCAGTGTCTTAGCACCATGTTCAACTGTTCAGCAGAGCTTCTCAGTTTGTTAACACAAAAAGAAACACAAATGTAAAAAGTCTGAGAGGAAGTGAAAGAGCAGAGATGCTTTTCTTAATCATGAAGAATGTTCAATTAAAGTTTACTTCTGTAACTTTTTTAAGAATAGACATCTTGCTCCCTAATTAGCAAGCTTGTGAAAGTGGCGAACATGAAACATTTTCTTTGAGTACTCTAATGCTTGCTTATTTTCCTCCTTATCTATCAGCTTTTACAGTGCAGCTTAACTCTTCTCCTCATATTGTCTGTGCTTTTACATAATGGATGTGACCAGTGTTCAGCAAGCACAGCTTGACAAGACCAGATGTTTGAAGATATTCTCATTATTTTGAATTTGGTACATAAAAAGATGAAATGTAAGCTATTCAATGAGAATGAGAAATCTATCAAAACATATCATCAGGCAGCTTAATATAACAATGATTATATGAGCCAGGTAGTACTAGTCCATCTGCTTTTTAAAAGTCAGGCTTTAATGTTGCTGATAGTTTTCCGGGACGTTCTGCTGAAGTTGCCTGGCTGTGTTACGGCAAGATTGATTAAAGTTTGAGAAAAGTAAATTCATGCCTGATGAGCAATAAAGGAGAACAGCGCCAGAGCTCCATCACGTGTGCAGCGGAAGCCTAATTAATATCCCAGTGTCATATGGTGTGTGTGTGTGTGTTCGTTCTTGTTTGGTGATGATCATGCCCTGATGATGTGATGCTGCAGATGCTTTGTTTAAATGACATTGTGTATGAGTTTAATAACAACATTCTCATTTTCTCACCTGATTTAATAGGTTGCAGTTTGCTTAAATGATAATGATAATGAGTCTTTATTGATCACATGCAGTACAGTGAAATTCTTTTCTTCGCATACCCCAGCATGTCAGGAAGTTGGGGTCAGAGCACAGGGTCAGCCATGATACAGTGCCCCTGGAGCAGAGGGAGGTTAAGGGCCTTGCTCAAGGGCCCAACAGTGGCAGCTTGGTAGTGCTGGGGCTTGAACCCCCGCCCTTCCGATCAGTAACCCAGAGCCTTAACCACCAAGCTACCACTGCCAGATGCAATCTCTCTTCTCTTCTCTTCTCTTCTCTTCTCTTCTCTTCTCTTCTCTTCTCTTCTCTTCTCTTCTCTTCTCTTCTCTTCTCAACATGTGGCTATGAAATCTCTCTTTGTCTTTCTCTTCTCTTCTTTCTCATTTGTTATGCCTCTACCACTGATTAGGGGAGGCATTATGTTTTCAGGTTTTCCATCCTGATTACAACTGGTTAGATGTTGGAATTGATCCAAACAGGGTCATGGTCACAGCAAGTTCAAATATCTGAATATATTCAGTAGCTTGCTTTATGTTTGAAGCATATTTCAAGGCTATTTCTGGCATACAATTTAGTAACAAGAAACAATTGGCCTGAATGTGTGTTTCTCTGCACACTGTATGTCGTCCTTGCCTTCAGGTCGCCTCACTGTGACAAGCGAGCACAGGGCACACACTGATTTTCCACCTATACCCTTCATTTGAAGCACAAGGCTAGACAGTGACCAAGATAGCAGCTGGTCTGTTTACTGATCTCCCCAGTGTAAGTATTATATCTCTCTTTCTACAGGTTTGCAATTTGGTGAGTAATTGGTTTCTCCTTCACTCCTCTTCCATGACAAACCGGAACGCACCACCTCCACTGCATGCCAGCCGAATGTGCGAGAGAACGGTTCCACTCGGAGACGCCTCTTCACTACCTGAAGGTGCCGTGTATGGACAGCTTCCTCCCAAATGAGTCAGTTTCCTCTCATACTATTACATATTTTCACAGTCTGTCAGATCTACGGGGAAAAGTCTATTATATCTGTCTGTATAAAAACTGCCACTTACATTAAACAGCAAAATGCATACTGAGAAAAAGAAATGGAGAAACACTGACTTCCAGTTAAAATGCATGTATTTCCATATTAAGTTCATTTTCTTTCAAGAAATATCTGTCATAGGGGATAAAGAGAAATACAGAGCATTCTATTTCAGCATACTCTTCTCCGCTATTTTTAATACAGCTTTGACAGCAAAATTGTACACGTAATTTGCCATTCAGTTTATATTTAAGGTCCTTTATCAGAAGCAGCGACTTCTGACACAATAATTTCAGTAATTTCAGTGTTCAGACTCTGCCTACACTTGTTACACATGAAGGACATTTTTAACTCACATAGGCAGCAGTAACTCTCGCTCAGTTTGAGTCTCTTGTCACCATTGCGTAGGCCATTGCAGTAATTTAATTCAACATAAGAGCTTTACTCATTAAATAACCATTTCATTACTTGAGATGAAGTGTATATGCTTGTATGTGCATGGAAGGCTTTAGTCAGAATGTGGTTCATTCTCTTTAAATAGTTTTCTTACGAGTTTGAAAAACTTTTTATATTGACTATTGTCCTTGGATGAACTGGAATGGTGTGTTGTAACTTTATAGTTAGTTGAAACAGTTAGACAATAGGACCATGGCTTGATGTACACTCTGTCTACCCACAGGATATGGATAAAATTGGGTGCTGGTGGGCAGCTTGGTTAGTTTACCAGCTATTTTAGCACGGGTCTTACCAGTGTCAAGCTACAAGCTACGTGTGGTTTGAAATAGCTAAGCTACACTGACGCTACTTTGGTTTCTTTTTCCACAAAAGCTACAAGGGTGGGTCAAATGACAACCTTGAAAGTGTGCCATAAATTAGAGAACGACTATATTAAATTATTGTTCTCAATAGCCCCTTTTACTATTAACTTACACCTGATACACTTTTTGAATCCTCATTGCAAAAACAATGCAAAAATATAAAAACTTTTTTTTTGACCCATTCTTGTACTCCACTGTAGCTTTGACTCATTAAAGCTACTTTGTCCCCCCCATCACTAGAGCTACTTTTTTATTATTTATTTATTTATTCATTTATTTATTTTACTGAACTTACTTTGTCAAACTGAGGAAATGTAACAGTGATATTTTTTTCCAGTCTACAGGTATTGCACAGAGTCAGATGTACTTGCTTTGTACACAGTAATCCATTATAGAGATTTTGCATTTCTGTTTGTGAATCTGTCGTTTACTTAAATTTTAAACAACAATCATCAGAAAAACAACAGATACAGAGAGGGCTCACTGGACTGCTTAGGGTTATGGTTGTAAATATTCAGCTAGCTAGTTAATGTTAACATTAATGTGCACGCTGTAATCCATATAACATTCTATTTAAATGGCTATTTGGATGTTTGCTGCATACTTCATATTGGCTGGTTCTCGGTATTAGGTTAAATACTCAACTGTCATGCTCCGTCGTTAGCTATAAAAGTCATATTTTGGTAATTCATCAACAGAAAATACTTAACACCTACTGATATCACTCCTGATCACTCTTTTAAGCTTAACCAGCTAGTTAATCAACAGTATAAAAACAATAACAAAAAACAGATCATGTCTACCTACACGAAGTTTTGGA
This sequence comes from Stegophilus panzeri, assembly GCA_024331685.1. Lineage (NCBI taxonomy): Eukaryota > Metazoa > Chordata > Actinopteri > Siluriformes > Trichomycteridae > Stegophilus > Stegophilus panzeri. Next base: position 19,189,707 of record JANDJT010000206.1, on the reverse strand, counting down.
TATTGCCAGTATTTTCATTTCCAGCTTGCATGGGTTATAAACAAGCATGCATTCATTGCCATGTGAATCCGTCCACTTCCACAGATGTTTGATAGTCTCATTTTCTCCATTAGAAGAACACAGTCCTCAGGATGCATCCGTAGCTACTAAACATGTAGTTAAGCTTGGAGCGTTGTAACGCTGAATCTTATTGAATTAAACAAGATCTTCCTTACAAAACTCTTATAAATCATCCTCGTGGAATTCATATGATGTGACATTAAATATGATCATATTTTAATTTCATGAGATTTACACCTGATGTTGTTTGGTGTATCAGTAATTAATCAAACCAACATGTTCTACCTGATGAAAAGTTTCCATGAGCCTGTTTAAGGAGGAGATGATGTAGAAAAGAAAGGTAATATGTTTTGTGTACTCTGTGAAGAGTATGCAGGTATGATGGTTTACGTTTATCATTAAGGATATCAGGAGTCATTGTACTACTATAATATTGAGGCAGTGGTGTATTACTTGGTCTGCCTTGCCTTTATTTAAGCTAACTTGTTTCTATAACATACCAATAAACAGCAGACATCTACAAACAAACAACAAACTATCCGGACATTCAGTTTTATCTTTATTTTTTTTTTTTCAATAATCTCTTCTTTATATCATCATAATGAATAATGTAGCCAGTGTTTGGGTTTTCCAGCTTCCTCATTGTGCATGCTGTGTGTCTTCAATGTAGTTCTCACAGCGCCTGCAATGTGGAGGCCAGGAGACGCCAAGACAACGAGTTAACAATAACTACATCAGACTACTGACGGATGGCTGTGCCAGTAGAATTGCACCGTCAATGCATCATCGGCCATTTCCATAATACCTTTGTACTTCATTTGTGAAATGAAAAAGCTTTGCTCGAGCATTAAAGAAGATTTACCGCTGCGAGTAAGTCAAAGCTGGGAGTTTAAATAAAGTTTTGAACGAGGCGCCTTCATTTTATGTAATTAAACCACGCAGTAAGCTTTCTTTAGAAGGGAAGACGTGCCAGACCTCCACAAAGGAAGCAGATAATTATTACTGTAAACAATAAAAAGGAGCCTTGATTTCAAACACTGAACTGTGTTCTGCAACACTATTCTTCTTTCATTAAAAGCAGTTCAGCCGAATTGAGAAAGAGGAACCGGGTTCGAAGAAGCTGTTTTCATGATCGTCTTTTAATTTCTCTTTTGTTTACACAAATCTAAAGATGGTACTCAGATTAATATGACATTCATTAGACAAAGCTGCTGTGGAGGCTGTGCTTAATGCTGCCCTTTTTTATTGAATTTTTTTTTTTACTTTCAACCTCTGTTCAACCAAGAACTGATTTATTTTTATCCCTTTGTTCAAAAAGGGATCCACATGCACATGACTTAGTCAGCTACTTCAGGTTTTAGTTTTTTTTCCTAAAGATGAAAAAAATGGTGGCCGAGACTGCACAGTCTTCCAAGTGACATGAAGAACAAACATACACTTTCATTCTCTCCCTCTCTCCTTCTGCTGTTGTAGTCATGTCCTTTTACCAGTGTCCAACTCTCAGAACGAGCCCTTAAACTAAAACAATATAGTCTACTGTGGAGCAGTAGAAAAGAAAGAAAGAAAGAAAGAAAAGGAAAAAGTCACATGATGAAAGAGAAAGAAAGAAAGTAACGTGATGAAAGAAAATCACGTGATGAAAGATGCATGATGAAAGAAAGAAAGAATGTCACATGAAAGAGAAAAAAGAATGTAAGAAAGACAGAAAAAAGTCATGTGCTGAAAGAGAAAGAAAGATAGAAAGAAAGTCACGTGCGTAAAGAAAGAAAGTCACATGAAAGAAAGAAAAAAGAAAGAAAGCATGTCACATGAAAAAGAAAGAAAGAAGGAAGGAAAGAAAGAATAGAAGAAACTCTGTGAGCCACACTGTGGATGTGTGTGCATATGTATGCCTGTGTGTGTGTGTGTGTGTGTGTGTGTGTGTGTGCCTGTGTGCCTGTGTGTGTGTGTGTGTGCCTGTGTGTGCCTGTGTGTGTGTGTGTGTGTGTGTGTGTGTGTGTGTGCTTGTGTGTGTGTGTGCCTGTGTGCGTGTGTGTGTGTGTCACGGGCCAGTGAAGATGACAGGATTCTGCTCGGGCTGCTGTTGCATGACAAGCTCCCAGGGTCTCTGTCCACGCACTAGACTGGTGGGGAAACTTGTTGTATCTGTACTGTGTGTCAGTGTGTATGTGTGTGCGTGTGTGTGTTAGTGTGTGTAAAAGAGAGAAAAATAAATTGTGTGTGTGTGTGTGTGTGTGTGTGTGTGTGTGTGTTCTTTAAATAACAAAAGTGGCATTTCCACACACAGTGAGAGTGAGTTGTGCTGCGCAGCACTGAGACTTCATGTCTGTGGGTGTTTTATGTAATGGTGTTTTACTGCAGTAATCTGCACAGCTCCAGTGTGTTAAAGGCAGTACAGTTGGTCCTCACTGTGACTGAAGGCTGACTGGAGGTTGCTGTTGATTTCATTTCTGCCTTACACACTCGACCTACACACGTTCCAGACCAAACAAACAAAAAAAAAAAGAGTGAGAGATGTTTTTGACGAGGTTGTCAGAAGAGTAAGGATGAGACGCTTTTGTTGTTTCTGCTTTTTTTCTCCAAGACTCACAAACATCTTAAGACTGGATGGAAAATCAGTTCCTATAGGTGAAGCAGTGGAGCTGAAAGTTTCCAAAGCTCTATTGTAAACTCCATTATAGAAATCAATAGAAAGGCTACTGTGGCTATGACTGTGTGAGATAAAAGCCATGAGTTATTGCACTGACCTGCAGTCAGAATTGAGGTCCTGAAAAGCAAACACTTAAAGTCCTTTCACACTGAGCGTGACGCGATCAAGTAAAGCGAATCGCTGACGAACGATGCTTTCACACCGAACGCGAAACAATTGATTCACGCCTGCACGATAGGTGGCACAACCCACTATTCAGCTGACCGGCCTATCGTCTTTACCACCGAGAAGAAGAATCGCGTACACGTTGGCACTAGTGTTCGGAAGTTCGGATCATTTTTCTGACTCGGATTTTTGAATCTTCTTCAGCAAAATGAACGGATCTTTTTTCGAGTCATTTAGTTCATTTTAGCAGAATATAATTTAAATGTTACATGTTAAAGTCCCCAACACATCTAGCACTTAATAAACTATCAAATAAACTATAGGTTAATGCAGCCAAGGCCGAGTTATGAGAAACAGAAATGATTAATGAATAGCTTAGCGTTAGGTCTTCAGGCTATGCAGTCTGTTAGTTCACCTCACATCCCGATACGAGTCGTTCTTTCTTTTGTCACGTCACATTTGTCACGTCTGTCCCCCGAAAACAGAAATGATTAGTTCAGCTCTCGAGTTTTTGGGTTCGAGACGTTCGTTCATCCCGTGACCGCCCCATAGGCTGAATGCAGTGAGGCTGTGACGTGATGAACGAACGACTCGAACACAAAGACTCGAGAGGTGAACGAATCATTTCTGTTTCCTGTACAGAACCTGTGGGAATGATGCAGCGTATGTGCGGTCAACACAAAATGAACGAATCACTCTCTCAGACAACTCGTTGTTCCCAAGTCATATTAAAGATTCATTCTATCCAGAAAAGGAGGCAGAAAGTATTTTTTTGAACAGCACCATCGAGCTGTTTTAGTGTGAATGAAATCATGTGAAATATAATGCAACAACACAGCAGTGGGACAAAACCCCAGTTTAATGCCCAAGACCAGCCCAGTTTTTTTCGTGGTGGAAGAACTTTGATAAATGACGTGACAGTTCAGTTCTTACTATCCCGTTATATTTATTACTGACATGTTTCAGCAAGAATATAAAGATAAATAACAAATGACATACTGAGTATTGTTTTCTGCTACAAAAATACAATTGTAACATTATGAAAAAAAGATTTGTTTGCATTCAAACAATATCAAGTATTTCAGTAAGAAATATACTTTATTCTACGGCATGTGACGACGGTTTGTTTATATCTCCATGGTATACGCACGCGCACAAAAGGCCAATTGGATGGAAACAGGCAGGAAACAGCAAATATCGCAAACTTTTTTTTTACGCACTTTCACTTTGTCAGTAACAGAAATGCACAAAAGGTGGATGGAAACTTGGCAAATAATAGCAAGAACTCAACATCCGTTCTTTTCTCTCTTCTGGAATACTCTTCTTCGGTGTTTACACTGGTTTTCAAAACAGCTTTCTGTGCTATAGCGACACCAGTCTCGCCTTTTTGCGCAACAGCAGTGTCTCCAGGCACATGATCTAAAGGTCAAATCTAATTGGATGGCCCGTTTCGTCACCGAGCGACAGGAAATAAAAAAATCAACAAACTGGACGAAAATTTATTTCGTTTTGTCACGACACCAATGATCGCGCCCGGTGTGAACAGCTCCATAGGGATCTGTTGTTTCGCTTCAAGAGCGTCATCGCGTCAAAAATCCGCGTCACTTCATCGCGCTCAGTGTGAAAGAACCCTTAAGTCTGAACCTGAAAAAACTTAAACAAAAAAAATTAAACAAACAAACAAACAAAAAAAACCCCTCAACCTCATGTGTGTTAAGAATTAGAAAAGCTCTGAACCGCAAGCTGTGAAAAGAATACTGAAGTGTTATTACTTTTATATTAATATCTTATTATTTCGACTTAACAACTGTCACGATTTCCCCTTCCCTTGCTTCCAGGTTTCAGTGACATTGGCTTTGTTTACTTTTGACACGTGTGTTTTGTTATGGTTTATGCCCTGTCTCTGCCCCTGTATTGTCATTGGTTGTTTCCCTTACATGGCATCATTGTATTCAGCTGTTCTGTGTTTCCCCCTGTTTACGTTTATTGTTTAAACCCCTCGGGTCTCATTGTTCATGGCGAGGTATTGTTTGCATGTTGTAACATACCAAGCCTTTGATCCTCATTCTTTTGTTTCATCGTTTCGATCCTGTTCTCGCTCTCGTCCTCCTTTCTCGATTCCTGTCTCAGCCTTACCATTTGTCTGTTTTTGACCACGTTATCGATTCACCTTTTGGATTTGTCTGCCTGTCTCTCTTCAATAAAGTTCTTATCTGCACTTGCATCCGTCCTAACCCACAACCAACTCATTATTTTGGCTTAAAATCTCATTATGGTGACTTAATATCTTTGTTGATTTGACAAATGACTCATTATTTTGAGTTATCCCATTATGTCAACTATATATCTCATTGTTTCAACTTTATATCTTTTGATTTATATTTTATTTGGACTTAACTCATTATACTGACATAATAATTTAACTTGTTATTTCGACTTCATATCTCATTCTTATTTTGAGTTATCTTGTTATTTTGACATACTGTATTATCTCATTATGACTATAAATAAGCTATAAATAAGACTAATTTAAGAACATTTACTCATTATTCGTATTCCATATGCTGGTTCCCAGATAGTAAATAAGCTTTAGTGGAATTCGTTTGACATATATATGTCATAATGATGCATGATCCGCTTAAACTCAGGTATAGTACGTAAAATTCAAACAGTCGAAATGACTGCTATGACCATTATGGAATTCTGTCAGTTTAAGTTAGGAGACAAAATAATATGTCAAAATAATGAGATAATAACATAACGACACAATATCTTGAAACAACGAGATATTATTATCGAAATAATGACTTTTTTTCACAACTTAGGGTTCAGCACTTCTGTAAATTAGTATAGTTCGAGTCAGGCTTTTATAATCTTCAAATTGCTTTTGTGGATTTTGCCTTGTTTATGTTTTAGTCCTGAGGCGATGGGCAATATAAAAACGTTCAGTTCTTTAAACTCATTTGGCCTCATAAGCTACATGCAAGACTTTTAATTAGTCTAGGAGCTAGCATCAATAACGTGGCACTGCAGCATGCTGTGCTTCTGCTGTAATTGATTAAAGTGGGGCGGATTGTCTCTCCTCTGTAGTGCGATGGATTGTTGCAGACGTTTCATTGAATCAGTTATGATTCTCATACACAGGGGTCAAGAATGCTTGATTATTAATCTTTTCAAGGTTTGAAATATGCTTATGCTGGAAGATGCTTGATTAGGGGTTCTTGTTTTTTAAAGCTAGAGACTGGTTTTAAAAAAAATAAAAATTGTTTATTTATTGGAGCTGTAGAGATTTCTATTCGCAAACTTTCCACTTATTGAACACATTAGACTGAACAAGGCAACATTATTTATCGGCTGACTTGTTTTAGAGTTCTTGAGGTTTGGATTAAACTCATTCAATCGAAGTGACCAGGCAAACAGGCTAATAGCTCCAAGACCTCAATAATAAACATTTTGTAATGATGTGCTGTGACTTCCAGCCGTGTAACTAAATTAAAAATCCCTGACTTCCTGTGACTCCCTGCCCACACCTTGACAATAATTTAAAAAAAAATTCAAATAAATGCAGTTTAGAGGGTATTTTCTTTAAACTGTGTAATTTGTTCATTGAAAATTAGGTGTTTTGTGGACGCTGATGATCGACCCTGTGATGTCCAATCAAAACTGAGCTCTACGCTACAGACAGGCTGATTAAATCCATCACACACAACACGGTTCTCAGCTATTTTGGTGGTGTAAATAATTTGAAATGTATTTTGTTTGAATATAAATCTCAACTAGGCTTATTCTTTGCAATATATTATACAGTACTACAATTTTTTTTTAGATCTGGCACCTCATTTTATACCCTCACTAAAATAAGTGTATCTATGCACCAGGCATACAGACCACATCAAACCTTTTGTGCAACACTGAGCTTTCTGTAACTAACATTTAGCGGTGTACAAAATCAAAGTCTAGTATGCAGTGGAAGCGTCTAGCATGCTGCGGGTTTCGATTTTTAAAATCTCTATTAACCTTGTCTCTGCTGTTGTGTACTGTACACGTCAGGTCCCATACTGAATGAGGATTTAGAAAGTAGTCTTTATTTAGCCAGCATTCATGCAGTTTGGGCTCTTAGTGTTGATAACGGTAGCAATCGCGTTGTTTCTCTTGCGCAGGCGGATATAAGCTTCCCATAAAGTGCTCCACCTGGCAGCCACAGATATCCCTGCCACCTCTCGAGCTCAGTCTGTGCATAAACCTCTATGACTGATCTATCTATAGAGGTGGGCTTCAATTTAACACCTCTCCTCTCAACCTCAATGCACTGACCTCTCCTTATTTAAACTCAGTTTGGAGAATAAATGACTTGATCGGCTTAGTGTATATAAATATAATTAAATCCTGTATGCAGGAGAACGGAAAAGAAACAATTCCTTTTTGTTATTAGAACGCTTCTTGTCGATTTTTTTTTTTTTTAATCAACTTTTGATTGAAAAATATCCTTCAACGCAAGCCAGAGAGATTTGCATAGATTATCGTTTTGACAAGCTCTTTAGCATAAATCCTGTCAACATTTACTCTTATACTAAATAAGGAAAAGCAAACAGCCAAAGAAGATAAATAAAAGAGGTAGGAAAATGTCACTGCAGGGTAGTCAAATATGGAAGCTGGGAAATGTCACAGAAAGGCAATGCGATTAATCTTTAGAACAAATCATGGACCATCAAATAATTAAAGACTTAACAGGTTACTCACCGAGGCTGCTGTGATTCATCATGATTAATCAAACCTTCAGGTCAAATGAAATTCTAATTAAAGAGTTCCACAGTCAAAGCATCGGTGTGCTCAACAGTTATAAAGGTGTATTGACAAACAAGAAGTCCGTTTTAAGTGGAACAGTATTTTAAGACTAGGATTAGGATTTTTGCCATAGACTTTGTGATCCAGGTCTCAGCGAAATTTCCAGCCCAATTACATCTGCACACAAAGACCTGAAATTAAGCCGAAAAGTTTGGCCATGTCAGAAATGTCTTTCTTTGCAAGGGTCATCATGGTGCACGTGCATTTCTGATTTGTCGTATATCTAATATGGATATTTGTCATCCCCTGTTACAGCCATTATGCACTCCATAATTCCCCTTTGCCTCTCTCAATCTCTGCAATATTTTCTTCCATATTCAGACCATTTACTTGGCATTCTGATAGTATATTAGAAGAAACACATAGAATGAGTGAATGTTGCACTTTCATTTTGTTTACCATAGCCTATGCTCGATTAGTTTTAATTCGGAATATTTGCTTTAAAACAAGATGTTGGCGGTCGTGGACTATTTTTAAATTAGCCCATCAAACCTCCACCCACTGATGGGATTTAAAAAAAGCAAGGCAGTGGGTGGAGATTTTAAGGGCTTGTTGTTGTTGTTTTTCCTATGGGAAATTATTTATGTTCTAACTAGTCCCGTTTTGGTGTTAAAACAAACCAACATGATTGAGTTTGACCATGAGAGGTACAAAGGGCAGAGGAAAAGAGTCGTCCTACTTTCTGGCAAAGCAAATCACGTGTGAAAACATGCCTTGCTCTGTTCAAATCAGCACAAACTAAACAAATTGCATGTAGTGGAAATTTAGTGCAAGATGTTATTACTTGATGAGCACAAACCCTCCAAACAGAGCCTGCACATGCTTAATAATAGAGCCAAAGACCAGAAGACGCACCAGATCGCTACTGTAGCTAGCAGATGTCCATGTAGGTGAACCATATGCTGAGTACAGAAACTGTGTAGAAGTAACATTCAGCCAATATTTAAACATGTGCACTTTATATAGACAGTCTAATCTTGGTTTTATTTACAGATCTGTTGTGTAATGTGCTAAAAGTTTCTCTTAAGCCCTCTCGGTGACTATTGATTTGTATCCTTAATTCTATTAACATTCCCTGCAAAAGTAAAACAATGGGCACAAATGGCAGGAATTGAATGTCTGATTTAATGCATTAAATGTGTTAAGAACATTGATCCTGTTAATAACTTTAATTAAGCACTTAGGCTAATGCGTTAACCTAATGCACAGTGGTACTGAATGGTCTGCATTGTGTTCTTAGTAAACGTTCACAGACTTTTAGCTCCTCGCGCAGGACAATGTGCTTCACTTAAAGGAAAAATCCACCATGAATGACTTACATATTAATAGAATGATGCAGCGGTTCTTTAGTCGTTTAGTCTGTCCAGGTCCCTCCTCACCTGTACTCTACGTGTACTCAACACCGTCATGTTTGTCATCACTAATCAGCTGAGCCGAGTCTCTCCTGTAACTCAGCGTAACTGCGTCGTATAGCTGGATTGCATTCTGGAACTTTCTCCACGATGCTCTTTATGTTGGATTTTCCCATTTAACGTCACAGGAAAATGATGAGAAGAAGTTTTTGTTGTTGTTGTTTTTAGTTTTTAGGAACTAACAGGGAAATATCACTGTTATTCCTTGTATTTGAGCTTATTGAATGTTTTTTTTTCACCTATTAAACTTAATTGTAACTGTGCTAGCAATATTCCTGTGTGATGTCAATGTGAATAATGAAAGTGCAGCACCAACCAACAAAGTATCACACATCACACATACTCCGAAATATAAACACATATAATGTGTTTTAGGGTAGAACTATGTCAATAGAAGACGGCAGATAAGCCTAGTTCCTAGCATTATGAATCAGAGCACGCTTCTTAATGCTTACACAGATAATTCATATTCGTCATCGCAGAGAAGGTAAGAAAGAGAAGAAGAGAAGACAGGAGAGGTGACAAGAGGACATGTGAGAGTTGACTGCTGTCCAAACAGTCCGCAATCCACACCTCATATCTCCTTCAGGGTGTAAAGCATGTCCTTCTCTCACCCTTAATTTGGCGACTGATTAGATAACACTAATGTCAGTCCGGGAGCTGTCATCTCTTCTTAGAGTATAAGTATGTGTCCTCTTGTATTCCAGCAGGACTGAAGACAGAGAGAGAGAGAGAGAGAGAAATGAGATGCCATATTACAGGCCCATCAAGTAGGTAGACTGCGGCCTTTTTGCCAGAGTAATTTAATGACATCGCCAGCCAATTTGGAGCCAGTCCTCTGTGGGTGAGCCAATCATGCATGGCGAGATATCTGCTGGAACTCTACACTGCATGGCACCAGAGAAATAGACTTTCTGTTATCAGCTCCACTGTGCTATTTGATTTCTTTTTTGAACGGGTCTTGATTGGTCATTATTTTTTCAGTGGCATTTTGACATTTCAGGAACCGTAAAAGTCACCTGATGGAGATATGTAGATTGGGTGTGAGGAGTCTTTTGTTTTGCAAGTACTTCATTCTGACAAATGGATAGCAAACTATTTAATATTACCTTTGTAACGTGACTGATTTTAAAGAGTCAATAGCCAAATGGCATCACCTGGTTTTTTTTGAGTATCCTTCAAAACTATTCTTTTGCAAACCCCTGGAAATCATCTTTAAATCATCATGGTAATTTTTTTTTTTATTATTATTTTATAGAAGTTACAGCAAATAGTGTGGCAGCATTGTGGCTGTGGACCCCTTCCGGTTTTTGTTTGACCAGGTACAGCCTCCGGTATCTGTAAACATGTTGTAACGCTTCTCCTGGGTGGGCGACAAACGAGGAAGCTGGAGGCAGGCTTGGAACAACTCAAAAGGCACTTTATTCTTTTTAACTTTACTTTCGCTTTTCAGCAAAGTCAGTCATAGACACACACATGCACACACACGGCTCTCTGCTGGTTGGCTCTTTCTGTCTCCTTCTGGTTTGTGACGGGAGGCACTGAATGCACAAAAAGACAC
>JANDJT010000206.1:19154075-19166767 GCA_024331685.1 Stegophilus panzeri | reverse complement strand
TATGAGACCAGTTACTGTGAAACAACTTGCTGAAATGGAGAGAATAAAGTTTTTATTTGCATTTCTTTCAGAATTGTTTCGTGATTTCGGTATCGACCGATATCACTCTGAATAATTGGTATCAGCTGAGAAATTTAGTATCGGTGCATCTCTAGAAATCTCTAGCATCTCTTTTGCCTTAAATGCATAAAGTTTTGAATCAGAATATGACCTTGGCTTAAACTCATTAACTGAGTGCTATGTATACTTGGATATAAATTAATTAATATGCAAACACACTATGCAGTTAAATAGTACAATAATCCATGTGAATGCATAGCTTGTCACGTAAAGCACCAAAGCCGATAGAAAAACATATCTAACAGTAGCATATTAGCTTTAGGTCAGCAATATGTAGCCTTTTTCTCAGGTTTGTAGTTGTTGTGATCAGTCGTGTTCATGAAAACAATGGCTTTGCCTGGGTTTTGGTACTGAATGTTGTGTGCCATTGTCTGAATCAGCTATCCATTCAGTTCAGTTGAATCAAATGGCCTAATCTTTTTTCACTACTTCGGAGGTCAAAATTTTCCTGACGTAATCTTGGCTTTTCTTATTATAGCGGAATCTATTGACGTTCCATTCACGGTTGATGCTTACTGTTATTTAAGACATATGAGGTCTTTTCTTAGTAACATACCAACACAAGTCTGAGGGAAATATTGCCATCCCTAACAATTGTGTCAACTCTGCTACTTACAGTAAGAGCTGCATCCTAGGTATCTAAACCTCAGTCATCAGCTAGCTCATAATTAGCATCCATTTTTCCCAGTTGCCTGGCAGCACTGCTCTCAACATAACCTCTTAAATGAGAAACTTATTTAGTTCTTGCCTTCCCACATTGAGTTTAACGGATTCACAAGTTCCTTTTGAATGCACCATAAGCTTCAAAGTTTGTAGTGATGCTGTAGTTGCTACAGGGTCTGGGTCTTGGTTTTGCTCGAAATTATGAGAATTTGGTGAAAAGCAATCGAACAGACTGGATTTTATGAAGCACAAAAATAACCCAAATAACCCGTACAGAACAGGATAATGAGGCTTAGAAGATACAGTGAAAAAGGGCATAATAATAAGGATAATAATAATTAATAATAATAATAATAATAATAATAATAATAATAATACATATATATTTAAATATATCATATATAATTATAATGTAATTAATATATCATTAATAAAATTAATGATGTAATTTATTATATATTAATAATATATTAATATAATATATAATTTTATATATGATTATATATGATTTTTTAAAAAATAAATAAAATACTTTTATATAGTGCCTTTCTCAGGCCCAAGGTCAATTTACACAGTATATACACACACGCATACACATATACAACATAACCACATACATACGTGTACATACTTACATACATAGACATATAACACAGTAGAACAAGGAGCTACTGAGAGCTGGCAGTGTGATAATGTAGTGTGAGTAGGTGCATCTTAAGTTTAGATTCACAGAGGTATTGAGTCAAGGCGTTCTTGAGTCAGAGCTTGGGATTAGCAGCACTAAAAGAGCAGTCACCCACAGAAGACATGGATGTGTGAGGAATAGAGAGAAGACCAGTATCAGAGGAACGGACTGAGCGAGACAGGAGGTAGGGATGGAGAAATACAGAAAGATACACAGGAGCAAGCCAGTGCTTTATACTGTATGTTAAAATGAGAAGTTTAAACTGAATGCGAGCAGATATGGGAAGCCAGTGCAAATGGTACAGAATTTTTAGTGTGAGTCAGTAACCGGGCTGCTGAGTTTTGCACATACTGTAGTTTATTTAGCGAATGTGATGAAAGACCAATGAACAGAGAATTGCAGTACTCTAAACATGAGGTAATGAAAGCATGAACAGCACAAAAACGTTTCAACAGCACAAGTTAAGAGATGAACAGAGGCGAGCAATATTACGGAGGTGAAAGAAGGCTGTTTTGGTTACAGATGAAATATGAGAGCTAAAGTTCAGTGATGAGTTCGTGATAATGCCAAGGTTACGGACAGTGTCAGATGGAAAGATATCAGTGCCATCGATGGTCAGACAGAGGTCATTAACCTTACTTAGAGCAGCCTTTTCTCCAGTGATGAGGATTTCGCTCTTTGCACTGTTTATGTTGAAAATACTACAGCTAATACTGATGATGATGATGATGATGTCGGGATCATGATTATGACTGTTCAGGTAGCAGTGGGTTGAGCAGTGAGTGAGTTGCAGAAATACAGATGAAATGGGAAAGTAGTGATGGACAGGCGATAAAACACCTGCCATTCACTCTTGGCACGTATGACTCTCTCCATCTCGCTTTTACTCTCAGGGCTACACCTGCCTGAATAACACACACACACACACGCACGCACGCACGCACACAAGTGCACACATAACTATATCAGGGGATGCACTCAGTGTGTATGACATTAGCATTCAATTTACAAAGTCTGTAGCTCACCATGCTTGGGAATAAAGTGCAATAACTGAAACTGCAAAAAGAAAACGTGTTAATAAATGAAGTTCTTATTAAATAAAGTGTGAAGGGCATTAATATGGCTAATATCCCTTTTGATTGCTAATTGGTTATAATGAAAAACAGAAAAAGGCTGCTGTGGACAGATTGAAGTAGCTACTTTATGTCAAAGTGTGCAGTTGAAATGTATTCTATTTACTTGTGGTCAACTATGGCTTTTGAAAAATTGTTAACGTCACAAAAGTGCTGTTTAATGTGTTGAAGAAATCTTTACTAGATGCAAAGGAGAAGTGATATTAATTGTGCCTGCTGTATGACAAGGTTTTCCAGATCTGCACGACAAAAGCAACGCAGTTGACAATCATTATTAAAAGGCGTAATTTCCCTTAATGATACTTTGACCGAGTGCTTAGAATAGTCTCAAATTATAGACACGCTGGCAGTTCAGCAGCGTAGGCCAATTCTGCAGGAAAGCACGCACCTGGCAACACTGCCTATACAGTTCTGAGGACCACACATGGCACTAATTAACAAAATCAAACATCACATGCAAAACTGGATGCTGCTAATTGCCCAAAGTTCACTCAATGTTTAGCCTCAACAATTAAAAAAATTAATGCAACAGTTTGCGTCAATCTTTTTAAGTTATGACAACTTCTAATGAAATTATGTTCAACCAGAAGGCGCTAGAAGAAGAGCGCTCCCTCACACCGCTGAAAACTCCACTTTTTTCCTGGAAGTACACCATGTAGTGTCACGCTTCTTGGGAAAGCTGTGTTTATAACCCCGCAGTGTTGGATTATTCGGCCATCGGGAGGGGGATAAACAGTATAGCTCTTTTGCTATGCTAAAGGTGGAGGAGGCACTTTCCAGCCACTTCTCTCCAGTGACTGCAGCAAAATAAGGGGGACGGCTTTGCCATCCAAGCCGTATAAGACCACCTCAGAGTTGGTTGGTGAAGCCTATGCATCAGAGGATCTTGCTTGTGGGTCTTGGCATACAATTGCAGTGTGGCAGGCCTACCAGGCAGACTTGCTGAACTGTTAGTAGGCACAGAAGGCAAGTGTGGTGGCCTGCCTCCCCCCACAGAAAGCCAAGGGGACCGGGTGGCCACAGTCACAGCCTACGAATAGGCCTGATTTCAAATGATTTCAGTATTACTGTAGGGCTCCCCTAGTTAATGTCGTCCCAAGTTTTCAGTTTTCCCTGTTCAGTGAGCTGTCACAGAGCAACAAAAATCTGATGCTTTCCGTCCAAAATGTGGAAAGTTAATGTCACGAAAGACCATCTGGCAGTGTAGAAACTACTGCCAAATGTGTCTCCATGGGTTCTGTCCTCCATAGAAAAGGGTTCTGGGTCCCGTTCATAGCTCGATCCCTCCCCATGCTTACCACAGTAGTCAGCACAATGCAGACCCCAACATTAGCCCAGGAAGTAGATATCCCCAACACGCTTAGGGCAATCCTATAAACATTGAGCAAGATAAAGTTAGATCTGCGCATCCCCTCCAGTCTCTACGGAGACTATTGGGACTTGTGGCAGCAGCAGCCATTGTCATACCATTGGGCTCATTGCACATGAGATCATTCAGTGGTGGCTGAAAGTCTGCGTTTTATCTGAGGACGAAACCCCTGAGAGTAATCAGTGTCACACGGCAATGCCTCTGTGCTCTGAGAACTTGGAGGTGTCCCTGGTTTCTAGCCTCAGGTCACACTCTAGGGGCATCTCTTATTGCAAGATGGTAATGTCAGATGCCTCCCTCATGGTCTGTGGAGCAGCCCTCATCTAGTGTGGCATATAAATCGCCTAGAAGTGTGGGTCATACTCCTAGCACTGAATTCCTTCTCCTCAGTTAAGAGGTCACCATGTGTTAGGCAATACAGCGGTGGTCTCATATATCAACCGCCAGGGAGGATTATGTTCACGCCCCCTGTTCAGGCAGGCTCAACTATTTTTCTCTGAGAGACGGGACGTTTTCTCAGTGAGTGCAATGTACATTCCGGGCAACCAGGGATTGGAGGCCCTATCCACAAGTGGGTGAGTCCGTATGGCGGCGGTTTGGCCCAGCGGAAGTGAATGTGTTTTGAATGTGGTTTGCCCTCACTCATCTCGCACCCAAAAAAAAACAAAACAAAGGTCAAGGCTGGACGGCATGGTACACACGTGTCCAAGGTCACGTCTGTATGCCTTTCCCCGATTGCTCTGCTCCCATAGGCTCTGGGAAGAGTTTGCCAAGATCGTGCTATGTCTGGTGCTAGTAGCACCGGAATGCCCAGCTCAAATTTGGTTCTCGGAGATAATACTTCTGCTGGACAACACTCCCTGGGAGATTCCCATTCGTAGGGATCTATTATCTCAAGCCAGAGGGTTGATTTATCACCCTCCGCCTTAACAATGGAAACTGTGAGTCTGACCCCTGAGCGGCATCAGCTCATAGATTCCGGTCTCTCAACCGAGGTTGTAGAGATCATGTTAAACGCTAGAGCACCATCCATGAGAAAATTGTATGCATTCAAGTGGCAACTTTTTTATCGTGGTGTGAGGAACACCAGTGAGACCCAGTAACTCCGCAATAGCTACAGTCCTGGAGTTCTTATAGGAACGTTTCTCAGCAGGGTTGGCTCCTTCTACAATTAGAGTCTATGTGGCCGCTATTTCGGCCAGCCACACTAACATCATCTAAGTTCAAGGTTTATGCATGGTGTCAGATTGCTGAGGCCCATCTGCAGACCACACATACCTTCCTGGGACCTTCTGTGGTCCGGGAAGGTCTGTCAGGCGTCCCATTTGAGCCCTTAGAGTCAGCATCAGAGAAGCTTCTGACCCTAAAGGTAGCTCTTCTGCTGGCCCTGACATCTCTGTTGCCCCTTCCTGCCTTGACTTAGCCAAGGCCTCCCTATAACCTAGGTCGAATTATTCCTAAGTGCCTACGTCTGCTGCCAACAGAAAGTTTGTCAGCATTTATGAGGTTTTAGGTGCATTTTCCACTACACAAATTTTTTTTAAAACAATAGTCAGTTATCATTATTTGCCATCTGATCAAACTTGAAGTGCCTACTGTAATTCATTTGGCGTTTTTTTTTTTGTTTGTTTTTCTATCAGCACAATTATGACACTTGGAGAAATTTGTAGAAGGTGTACATATTGCTTGCTAACAGTGTCATCTGGCTTGATAAGTCATAGCCATAACTTTGGGTTGTACAGTATATGGGGGTAGACACTATAGAAGTTTAAACACACTCTTTATTATAAACTACTGTACAAGTAATCTTTTTCCCTGAAGAGAATGCTCAGTTTGTTTAATTAAAACGAGCGACTTTGATAATAATATAATAATGCTAAGATATCTTCTCTTTTGTTTTGTTTTTTAAACATGAAATCATATTTCAACTCAGTCTTTTATCAGCTTTAAACTTGATAACGTAACAGGGCACCAGGTGTCAGTTTGGTTTCCACTGAATTCAGACCAGATTCGTAGCTTTGCCTTTCTGTAGTGTGAGGCAGAGCTTCCTCAAGGCTTTCTCTTATATGAGACAGGTTTTCCTTTCCTCCCATTGGGCACACACTCATACATTAATACATCTATGCACGGCAGTTCAAAGAAAGTAATTATAAAATATTGTAAATGAAAGAAAATTTTGCCAAAGGTTTAAGGAAAAATCTTTTTAATGACGCGAGCAATGCGGTGAGCAGATAAGGAAGCACTGTTTACTGATACTGTAGGTGTGAAGCAGGTGACAAAGTGTAGTATTTAACCCAGCTGTGGAGTACTTCCCACAGTCATTCAGAATAATGTGGAAAATTCTTGCAACTTCATTCCTGATACTCAGAGTAATCACCTTCATTTGGTAGAATTCCTTGGTATTTCATGCAAATAAGGGCCAAATTTAAACAGTTTTGGCTAAATGCTGCATTAATGGCATATGGGATGGCTGCCATCCATCCAAGGTGATAAAATTGTAAAAGAATACGTTTCAGATTAGAAATATCGTAATTGTACTACCTCATTCATTACTGTTGGATAAAACATCTCGCAATACTATGAGAATTCCTTGTTGGATAAAAAAAAAAACTACAACCACCAATTTTAATTTGCAAAAGAAATAGCTATGCATGAACAAATTTGAGTTTGAATATCAGTAACGATGGAAGTAATTCCCAATCCCCCCCTTCTCCATGTGATGTGAAAGTTGCTAAAGAAATTCTGTTTTGGGAATAAGTGGAAGCACTGCTTACTGCTTCGTTAGTAAATGAAGTAATAAGCAAATGCATATACACTATATAGCCAAAAGCAAATGAACACTCAATTTATTAGATTTATGTATTGAACATCTCATTCCAAAACTACAAACATTAATATATAGTTGGTCTTTGCTGCAATAACACCCATTCTCCTGGGAAGGCTTTCCAAAATATTTTGGAGCCTGGCTGCATGGAATAATTTCCATTTGACTACAAGAACATTAGTTGGGTCAGTGATATTGGGGAGTAAAGCCTGCCTCACAGGTCACATTCCTGTTAATCCCAAATGCATTGGATTGAGTTGAGGTTAGGATTCTGTGCAGTCTGGTGAAACTCGGCATACCATTTCTTTATGGACCTGTCATGCTGAAACAGGAGAGGAGTTCCCACCAATATAGCCCCAGACCACTGTTCCTCCTCCACCAAACTTTCCAGTTGGCACTAGGTAGTCAGCCAGGCAACTTTCTCCTGCCTGATTCATCACGATTCATCACTCCAGAGAACATGTCTTCACTGCTCCAGAGTTATTAAGATGGCCATTACACAACTATAGTTGATACTTGACATTGTGTATGGTGATCATTGGTTTGTTTGTGGCTTCTTGGTCAAAGAATCCCAATCCATGAAATTCCTAATTTATGTAGCTACCAATATATGAAGCTCCTTATGAACTGTTTGTGTCTTAGCATTCTCTGCCAGTGGCATTGAGTGACATCATCACTCAATGCTCCTGTTCTGTGATATGAACATTCCTGCTGCTGAATGTTTCCCCTTCCACACCTACAGTTCGCTGGACAAGCTCTAACTGGGCCGAAGTCTATAACAAGTTGACTTGTTGGAAAGCTGGTCATCTATGACAGTGCCCTGAAGAAAAACACTGAGCTGTTCAGTATGCCCCATTCTGCTGTCTGTGGTTCCCTATAGAGACCGCATGGGTGCTTGATTTGATCAACCTGTTAGCACAGTGTGACGTGAGACCCCAGTGCCATCAGTTTAATTGACATAATATTTCTCAGAACATGTCCTTGCCAAATTACAACTGTGTATAACAAAATAGTCCCAGATAACACAATGAGTATATGCTATATGAGTATAAGGCGACATGGGAGCACAAGTTACATTACAAGAGGAATGAATAAATAAGTATGTGCTAGATTGTGCAAACGCCATCTCTCTCTCTCTCTCTCTCTCTCTCTCTCTCTCTCTCTCTCTCAATCTCTCTCTCCATATACACATAATGATAAAAAAGAACAAGTCTTCAATATCAGAGGTCAGCATGTTGGCCCCTGATCTGTTAGACATCGAGCTGAAATGTAACTGAACATCCGGTGGTTTTACTTTTGAGAGTTGTCTGATAATGAGCAGACACCAGCAGATGTGAACACAAGCGCAAACATTTGTAAGATCCAACAGCATTAAAACAGACCTGTGTGTGTTCAGTCGAGGCTGAAAATAGGGCCATGAGCACTATGTGTAAAGGAACATGTTAGCAGGAGTCTTCTCTTGATTTCCTCAGCCAAGAACAGCAGCTCAGTGATTTTCAGCAGATAATCAGGATGCATGCTTCAGTCTGGCATGGGGAATGTGTGTGTGTGTGTGTGTGTGTGTGTGTGTGTGTGTGTGTGTCCATGCTTCCGGCTCTTGTCAGTTTGGCAGTTGTAGCAGGTCTGTAGAACTTTTTCGAGACAGGAGGGACATTACATTTTTTCAATAATAAAAAAAAAAAATCAATAAAAAGTTTACTTTTTTAAAACTCTTCACATATCTTACCATCTTAGCCTGCACCACAGTTCATTTCATGCTCAAAATGCATGTAAACATTTAAAATCCTTAGAATTTTATTTTGATTTACTTTCATTCAAGCTCGGATTTACTAAGATCCAAATCTGCTCAAACAAATTGTAGAGGTCTTAAAAATTTATACATATATATAAAAATTACTAAATAACTGAGTGAATTGCATCAGACATCAGATGCAAAGCAGGGCTAGAAAACAATCTGTACATTATGCGTTTGCATGTTTTATTTGTTTTTGATAGCTCTGGCGAGAATCTCGAGTGGAGTCAAACTGAAACTAAACCTAGCCACACATCCACAGTTATGCGTCTAATATAACACTAACAAAAGGCTGGCATTTGCATCGAAAAACAAAATACAGTGTGAACACAACATAAGAGTGTATGTTCTGTTCGAAAGGTAGGCACCGTGTGTATGAAAATGAGTGTCTGGAGTTAAATATTGTCATCGGAAACATGTAAACATGACGAAATTTTTCCCGCAGTGATGATAAGAAACTTTTTGAGGCACTGAGGCGTAATGTTGAGAGGTAAACCTTGTCATTATTAAAACAGTGAATGGGATCATTTTGTTCATTTAATCTGGCGGATCGTTTTTATTTATTTATTTTTTTTAAACAAATTAGCACGCCTGCACACCAGACGTGTTAATTTGCTCATGCCGTTCCCAAAGGAACTTACTGGTTTGGTAAATCACAGTGCAGGTGCTAAATTAATCTATTTGCATTGGCCTCTGCTGGTGTTTTTCACTGTCGAGCTTATCAAACTCCTCGAACATCACGTTCATTAAGACAAGCACGCAGAAATCAGCCTGCACGTGTTTTGCAGGTGTTACCGTCTTTCCTCTTGTTTAACACAGAGAGTGTTTACTGCAACTTCACAGTATCACAGAGCTTCAATATTAATCTTTAATTGAACTGAGTAGCTGCCAGAAGTCACAAGAAACAAAAAAAGAAAGAAGCATCTTTAAACATTTGCTGAAAAATATTTGAAAATGTTGTTTAAAAGATTTGGAGATGTTAAAGTTTACTTTAACATGTAATATTATATTCCAAACAAGCATAAAAAATGTAATTCAGATTTGTTTTATTGACAAAATTATCACCATACCTATGTACCTTGTTGTTGTTGTTTCCTGGTCTGGATACCAAACAACCTTACCTGGGAATATATTTACTCAGCTTGTTTCCTTTGACCTCAACATCTGGGTATATAGTTTTTGAGAAAACATTAATGTTAACAGTGACACAAGACAATTTAATAAGAAAAATGTGGGATCACTTTAAACTTCTGAATCTTGTGACTGAACTGCAAATCACGAGCAAGAAATAACTCATCTAAACTTACAACATTCGTGATGCTAATGATAAGTGTGACATATTATGTCACATCTCAACGTGAAGTCGTTCAATTAAAAACCACCAACACCAGTTTCTTCAGGCAAGAACACTTTGCCTGTTAAAATGCAGCAGGACTGCAGGATATGACCAAAACTAGAATATTGCAATTATAATGTTAAACTTTGGGATCACGGCATGCCTTGCCATTTATTAACACAAACTGGTAAAGCCGTGATGTGTCATTTATTTATTTGTTTGTTTGATTGTTTATTTATTTATTTATTGTTCATGTTATTTTCATGATCGCAGTTCTCTGAGTTGCTAGTATTTCAGATTCTTGGTGGATATTGCAATACTGATTTTTATTTTTTTAACCAAGCTCACTTTTTTGGAAAGCTCATTCCGCATGTCCTTACACACACTATGGAAGCTTATTCCACTGCATTCAGCCTATGGGGCGGTCACGGGATGAATGAACGACTCGAACCTGAAGACCCGACATCTGAACTAATCATTTCTGTTTTCGGGGAACAGACGTGACAAATGTGACGTGACAAAAAGAAAGAACGACTCGTATCGGGATGTGAGGTGAACTAACAGACTGCATAGCCTGAAGACCTAATGCTAAGCTATTAATTAATCATTTCTGTTTCTCATAACTCGGCCTTGGCTGCATTAACCTAGAGTTTATTTGATAGTTTGATAGTTGATAGGAAGCACAAAGGCCACGCCCGAAGAGCTGCGGTCCGGCTCCCGGTCACCATCGAACATACAGTGAATGACACTCTGATGGTGACGCTCACTTACTGAGATAGGAGACAACGGGATTTCGCTCAATTGCAACAAAAACTGAGTGTGTTTCATTATTATTATTTTGTTTTAAATGCTCTAAGGCCATAAGCTAAGCTAAGCTAATTGGCGCGTCTGCTTTTTCCGCAATGGCAAAGAGCTCACACTGCTTCTCCTTCGTCTCATAGGATATGATGCATATATACACTGGTGAATTTTATATAAGATCACGCTCCCTCCAGAATGTTTCATTTTAGCAGCAGGAACACTGGTTTGTTGTCAAAAGTGGAATGTTAGTTGTGCCACCCATGTTTCTATGGCAACCAGTAGTAGGAATGCCTACTGGCGATTTCATAGTACAGCGCCTGGCGACTTGCAGCGGTAAAATCGCTGTGTGTGAATGTAGCAACAGTGGTTGAAAAAACAAAATCTCGCTTTGTCATGCCGCGAATGATCGCATCCGGTGTGAATAGCTCCATAGGGATCTGTTGTTTCGATTCAGTCGCGTTGTACAATCACGTCACTTAATCACGCTCAGTGTGAAAGGCCTTTAAGTCTATCTCCTCTTCAATCTCAAGAGAAATTCATATGACTTTGTATTGAATGAATGCAGAAGATGTGTCAGAAGATGTCACTTTTCACACAGATTCAGTCATGTGAATTATTTTATCTGTCACCATGCGCCTCTTATTTATTATTTATTTGTTTGACTGCCTTCCGTCGTTCTCTGTCTCTGATTTGTCTTGTTATTGACACTTAGTGTTGCATTTGAATGGCTGTTATGTTGCGCTGAATTTCATCATGTATATAGTTTTAGTTGATTTCTCACAGAGGTGTCTGCATGCCCAAAAGCAGTGCTGTTGAAAGCCCTCTCACTCTCGACACTCCAGAGCTTTAGCTCAGCTAATCAAAACACTCACACCCGATCTGCTCCGAGATACGCCCAGCGCTGCTGCCTGATGAACATGCTTAATCTCTTATCAAACAGTTACGGTGGAGGATCTCATAAACCCTGCTGGTCTCTCACATACACACAAACACAAAGCACACACACCAATTCTTGCTCTCATTCCCAATGAAATCTGTACATGTGAAAATAAATGACTCCCCTTGGAATAATCAGACTGGTTTCCAATTATACAGATTTATTTCTGTTTAATTAAACCCATTAGGTTGCGCCAAATTAACATTTTGTAAAATAGAGAAGGCTTTTTTCAGAAGTTCATTGATTAGCTTTGTAAAGCTTTTGTCTCTCTTTTTTTTAATGAAGTCGGTTTTCTGACTACTACAGTCTAGGAAGTGGTGATGAAGACACGTGATCTAGTCACACACGTCTCTCTATGTTGGGTGTATGTACGGCTCAGGATTTCCAGCCTAATGTGGCTTTAGCTGCTACACTTATCTCATAGCTATTTGTGTAGATTACTTTGCCAAATGTTAATCGATAAGAGATAAATACACAGCAGAGAAGATTCGATGTATAAGCAATAAATATCAGCTTTTGAAAGGTCACTATATACATAGCAAGTTGGAGTGGTGTACACAGCTACAGATAAAAGTTTGAAATTCTGCTAATCAGAGATGGAAACTCGAGTCTGCATCTTGCACTTAAGTCACAAAAAAATGACTTGTGACTTGACTTGGACTCATGAACAGGTGCCAGGTACCACAGCACACCTTTAGAGGTCTTGTGAAGTCTGTGTCTCGACCAGTCAGAGTTGTTTTGGTGGCACAAAGGGGACCTACACAATATTAGTCAGGTGGTTTTAATGTTATGGCTTATCAGTGTCTGTGTGTGTGTGTGTATATATATATATATATATATATATGTGTGTGTGTGTGTGTGTGTGTGTGTGTGTGTGTATAAAGGTTATTTTTCACGATATCGGCCATCAGCCAATAGTTTAAAAACATCCGATGATCAGGGCCGATTATATCCCGTCAATCAAAAGAGGGCGGGAAAACACATGGATTTCGTGCTGTGTGTAAAGATGATGTCTCTTGTGTGGAATGATGA
>JANDJT010000206.1:19136094-19153975 GCA_024331685.1 Stegophilus panzeri | reverse complement strand
TGTTAATTAGAGTAATGTGTTTTCTGTTTATGAGACCAGTTACTGTGAAACAACTTGCTGAAATGGAGAGAATAAAGATTTTATCTGTATTTCCTTCAGAATTGTGGAATTACTTATTATTAATTTATAAGAAGGTATAAAAGGCAGAACTATCGGTTATCGGTATCGGCCGTAATCACTCTGAATAATCGGTTATCGGTATCGGCTGAGAAATTTAGTATCGGTGCATCTCTAATTAAAACACAATCTTAATTGGGCAGAACAGTCAAATTCTGCTGACAAATTAAATACTGCTTTCTTCTCAGATAACATCTTTAGAAAAATTAAATATCGATCTCCACACTACAAACCAGACACCTTTTGATTCAGCAATTAAGCTGTAATCACACAGGTGCACTAAATCTATAACGTATTTATCAGGCAGTGCCATAGCCCTATCATGTGAAGTTTTACTCCAGATCAATCTGGTTTTCTTTACTGCATCTAAAATAGCATTTGAAAAGTAATTGTTGATATACTTGAACTTATATGAGTAAAAATAAACAGAAACAAGAAGCATTTATGGATACAAGTTTGCATAGTTTGCTTTTGGTTTCATTGAGCAAGACATTTTGACATTTTGTACCGTATATAGTTCTGAAACCTAGTTACTTTCCTGAACTGAAATATGTTTCCCACGTTATAGCATCTGGGAAGTGAAAAGGGAGGAATTTGCTTCGAAAGATTTGCATTGTGCCTGTGGAGCAGGAGCATCGCACAGTCTTGCAGCCGGTGTCTTAAGCTTATGTCCATTTCACTGTGTCACATATTTATCCAGCAACCTAATCAATGTGTGACATTCACTGTGATGAAATGACACTTAGCTAGTGAGATTTTAGACATTACTTGGCTCAAACATTTGTTTGTTTGGGGTTTTTTTTTGGCCACAATTCAACCACAGTGACACTCAGTGGATATTCCCTGTCCACCACACATACAATACCTTGGGGAACAAAAATGCACTGAGTGTTGGATCCATGCCTGGTATGCATTTGTCTGAATTTCTTCACAAGAATCCTCCTAAGCTTGTAGAAGTGTTACTCTGCCATATGGGTTTCAGTCGTCTACCTTTTATCTAAATAAATAGAAGAACTCTTCTGTGGAATTCAGAAATGGACAATATGATGGAGGAATTATGGATGTATTTCAGACCAATCACACAGCAGTGGTGAATGCTGGAATTGGACATCCATCTAAAGCACAACAAATTGCCCGAATTCGCATTGTTTCTGGCTTTGCTATTTTGGGAATGAGGTTGCCATTGACGCGGCTGTGCTGTAATGGTCCCAAGAGAGTACTGTGAGGTACTAGTCTATTTACTGATATGGTTGCACAGATAGTAATGTCGCCTTCCGTTGACATGACATGCTAAACAATGACATGCTTTTGCGCAGATTTTTTGCTAACGCAACCCGCAACCCAAGCAACTGTATAACAATCATCCCAAAACATCCATATGTTGTTTACTTGACATTTTCTCTAAATAGATTTCACACATTCTAGGAAAGAGTGTCTTTGCTCTTAAATGTTCTGAGATATTTCTCCAACATGTACACACATTGTGTAAAATCGAATGTTGTCTTGTAGGATAATTAGCTTCTCCAACCTACATTGACCCTGCTGGCTCACAGATTCAAACTAGAAACTAATTAAAAGATCTATCTTACACTCTGGACGAATAAAACAGCCAAACTCACGAAGACTGGATTCAGACAAAGTAGGTTTATTTAAGCAGTAAAGCAAGACAGCAGACAACCTGCTGGTACCAGGGTTGCCCGTCACATGAAAATGTAACTTGCACCAAGGTTTCAGTGGCTTACAATCTCTTTATATACATTTCAATCATATTCCTCTTATCCGGCTTTAACCAATCACTCATTTCCTCTTTCTGCACATCCAATCACAGTCTCCACACATATCCCTGTTACATCTTGGGTTTTCTATTTTAATGCTGCCCTTATCTCTTACCTCACAACATTATTTACGCTATTATTTTTGACTGCTATACTGTAGGGTCTATTATATTTTCTGACAGTTAGTTCCTTATCTACTTTTGATCTATTTCTGCCTTGGATTGTCGTGGATGAGTGAGCATTCTAACGCTTATCTGCACGGTACAGTTGTTCCTCTTTTAGTTGGCTATCTCCTCATTCTTTGCTCCTTGTCTGACCCTTGTTAGGGTCAGACTTGTGCTTATAATTACTCTATATTTCACGTGTTCTTCTAACTTAGACATATGGTTAAACAGCAACCCTGGGCCTTCCAAGGTGAACCCTGGACCTTCCAAGATGGTTGATACACACAAACCCACTCTCACGTTTTTCCCAGACACCCTCAGTCTCGGTTGCACCTAATAATAATGAGTCGGTATTGATCACACGTAAATTACAGCACAGTGAAATTCTTTTCTTCGCATACCCCAGCATGTTTGGAAGTTGGGGTCAGAGCGCAGGGTCAGCCATGATACAGCGCCCCTGGAGAAGAGAGGATTAAGGGCCTTGCTCAAGGGCCCAACAGTGGCAGCCTGACAGTGCTGGGGCTTAAACCCCTGACCTTCCAATCAGTAACCCAGAGCCTGGCATTGCTGGGGCTTGAACCCCTCATGAGGCTCATGAGGCTCTTCTGCATGTTCTTATCTTTAACAGTGCACCTGTCAGAACTTCTTTAGGTCTTAACCTTTCACTTGACTCTTCAATATTAATGATCTATATTTTATTCATTAGTTTATATACTTTAAATCTTATTTCATCCAAATTTCCTAGTCTCCAAACCCATCATGCTTTTGAAGAGCAAGTCATTTTTACACACACTGCATTGATCAGTTGAGAACGTAGCTGTCACAGTGTGTGTGCTAGTATTACTGTTGCATACCAAAGAAAATTTCATAGACATGTAATGAATTATTTATTGAATTCTTTTTTTTCATGTGCCATTCAAATTATACGCCACACGTTCATAAGATCACTCATACACACACACAAAAACGAACAATCAGATGAGCAGACTATACTATGGTATTAAACTGTACAGGATCCTCATTTTCTTTTCTGTTTGTTTAGATAATGATTTCTTTATTACTCGTGTCCTCTCGAACAATGATGGAAAAATCTTTCTCATGCCTTTCTGGTTGCTGAAGTGGTCAGTGAGTGTAAGTGACTTTCATTTGAGACAGTGCCCTTCGTTGTCCTTGTACTTTATTTCTACTTCATTTAATATTCTCTTCTTCCTCCATCTTTCATTAGACAGCAGTTACTAGCACATGACTCTTCAGTTACTGCGTTTATGCATTTATTTTACATAAAACATACATTAATCCATTTTCTTTGACATTTAGGCTTATCTCTTAATTCCTTGCTTTCAAAGGGAGGAGTTTTATCATGTCATTTATCATATAATTTGTGTGAAATTATTAGCAAAATGTTGGAAGTAAAATGTTTTATAGTTTTGCACCAATGATGTAGAAAATAGACGACTGAGTTTTGTTTATTGAGAAACGTGTTCTTGTAAAGGACCCAATGTTCCCCCTAAGAGAATACGAAAAATGCTTATGGGGTTGAACGATTCTCTGCAAGGTGTGTGTGTTATTATTTCCCCATAATGGTAGGAATATGTGACTGTTTTGACCTTGTGGGGATGATTGAGGAAAATTGCTTTTTTTTAAATGAATACTGCTGCTTTTATATTAAAAAGTTTCGGTTGCTGAGGTTAAGCTTGGGGTTAGGGTTTTTTGCAGGCATAGCAGGCATTTCTGATTTAGTCAGAAAGGGGTGTGTGTGTGTGTGTGTGTGTGTGTGAGATAATTCAGTACTACTCACCCTTTATGAAATGCTTTTCAAGCACTCAAGGTTGCTGTACAATAAAAAAAAAGACTATTAGGTAGAAAGAAGTTAAAAGTGTTGGAGGAAGAGTTTTAAGGTAATTCTTAAAAAGGGAAGAAGTCAGTCCCTCCAGGATTTTGCGATCACAGAATTTAACACGAAGTCAGGCAAACTCCGCAATATTCTGAGGAGCTTGCAATTTTTCAAAACTCTCGCAGATTTTCCGCAGATTCGGACCAAGACATGTCAGGTGACATCATGACAACACGCATTCCACCAAAGCCCTCTTGAATTCACGTGCGTCGAACACGAGTACAGCTGAAAGGTCTCGTTTACCCACAAACATCACTGTGAAAGACTGTGCAAACAATTTTGTGCAATTGCAATTTCGACAATTCAAGCAGTTTCCCACAAAAAAACCTGCAGCAAAATCAAGAGCATTTTTGGCCACAACAATCACATGAAAAAACCTGGGTAGTGCAGTCATGAAGCTCCTGGGTGAAAAGTTTTCAAGCTATTACAGTAAAATATCTGCCATCCATTGATCCAGCCTTAGGCATCACTGATAAACAAAATGATAGAAGTAGGAGTTTGTATTTGGAGCAGGTAACCTGTGTAACTTTGGAGTGTGTGGGTAATGTGTGCTGAAGGTTTTCGTATGTATGTGTGTGTAGCAGACATCAATAAGTAGTTTATAATATTTGCACTATGATGGTAAAATGATGGGTTTTGTGCTTTCTGTCTCAGTGGGAAATACAGAAAGTGGGAATTACTGAGGGATCTGTGCTGTTAGTATGCAATGACAAGGAGATGGAAATGATAATGGGTGTGAGGAAAGGAGTTAGGAGTGAACAGTGGTAAATAGGATGCACTTATATAGTACCTTTTAACCTTAGTGGTTCTACAAAGCGATGCACACTGTTTCTTATTCACCCATTCACACACACTCACACACCAGTGACAGCAGAGCTACCATACAGGGCGCTAGTCTGTCATCGGGAGCAGCTTGGGGTTCAGGGTCTTGTCCAAGGACACTTCGGCATGCGGAGACACGTGAGCCGGGAATCGAGCCATCAACCCTATGATTAGTGGACAACCCGCTCTACCACCCGAACCACAGCCACCCTGAAGATAAGGAAAATAAATTTTAAAAAAGGAGAAAATGAGAGAACTCTCCCAGCATCAGTGTTGGTTAAATATTAATGTTCATACAAGGCAAGAAAAAATGTGTAGGATAAGCCTTACAGACTGAGTGTTTATCTCTTAAGTCATCAGAACAGAAATCATCTGAAAATAGCTTCCATTCCAGGCGAATCTGTGTGAAACCCACACCGTCTAAGACACAGAACAATTTCTGCCTACGCTCTATGTATTAAAATGACAATAAGAAATAACAACAAGTACATCATCTGACATGCATGTTTTTATTTGCGTGTCAGGACTGCATTCTCTCCAGGACCTTGTTGTGCTTTGCTAGCAGGGAAAACGATAGCTGATAATCAAAAGGGAAACTCATTTTGGCGGTGATTATCATCTCTTTACTTTTTCTTAATGGATTATTTCAGAAAATGGCAAATTAAAAATGAGGCAGACAATTAAGCAAATCCCTCGAGTGCAAGAAGCTATGGGGAAAAAAGTCAAGCAAACTTTTCTGTTTGCCTGTAATTGCTTGCCTTTCATTACCCCATTCTCAATTTGCATGGCGTTACAATGCCTGGCTAATATTCTGCCTGAGATAGGGGTCATTGCTCGGCACTCGTGCTGTAGCGTAGCCGTAATGAGCAATGAGAGAAAAGCTTCCTCTGCAGTGCCTGTCTCCTGCTGTTGGCTGCCATCGTGTTGCTGCTCGGAGATGCATTTTGTTTGACAGCTGACAGTGACTCTACGAGCCGTTCGCCTCCCAGAGCATGCCTGCTCACTTAGCTCTCTGAATACACAGGAATAAACAAGCTGCCGAGCTCTTTATCACTCAGTGGTATTGAAGCTGACTGGCCGGTGGGTATGGCTGCTAATGAAGAATTAAGCAATTTAATGAGGGCAGTGGTTGGGGGGATGCCTGAAAACTAGAGCAGATAATCATAAAGCAAGAGTGTTAAGCTCAGGTTGTGGAGGACCAGAGATTTACAGAGATGACTTCTAATTTGAGAATCTAATACGTCTTGTCACTAAATGTAGCCTAGAACAGTCCACTTTTCCAGGAAGAGGCCACTGGACTGACATTGAATATGACCTATTGTGCAACAAACATGCAGAGCTTCCTTCCAATCTTTATGTATTTTGCATAGGAGCTCCACATTTTAACACTGTTGTACATTGGTACAAGGTATCACTCAAATACTGTGTATAACAAAAGATGCAGATGAGCCAATCGACATATGAATCTCAAATCATTGACAGTTGTGTAGCTGTTTTGAACTTTCTCACCCCGTGTTAGCTAAAAACGATATATATTAGACAAATATACTGTATAGAAACCATCAGTTAATGGCACGTTCTCATTAGTTGATGTACATAACATTTTTTCTCCTAGAATAGGAAGATATAAACATTTTATAATATAGATATAAATGTTTTAATATCTTCATGTTAACTGAAACAGAAGCAAAACCTCAGACAAGTGATTTGTGAAAGGACTATATTGTAAATTTGCTGTGTTTATACCCACTCTGCAGGACTGTGCACTGCTCCTTTTCGTTTTGGCAGCTCTGAACATGGAATGATAAAGGATATTTTTTTTACCTGTCACTAACTGCTTCAAATAAAACTCCATAATAATAATAATTTTACAGACCTGTTGCCATTCGTTCTTTTCACTGCCTACTGATTCTAAGCTAATTGTATTATGCTGTTCAAAAGATATTTTTTCTGTTGGAAAATGAAATTGGCAAATGCAATTGCATATACACAGAAGTGCAGAAAGCCAATCAAAGCCTTCAATATTTTTAAAGATTGTAGCCAGCTAAGTGTGAAAATGGTATCAGATGCTCTGAGAGCCATCTGAGGCTAAGATAAATCTGATATCATGCAACATTTGGAAGAATTTGCCAATGAGCAAGGACGGCGATGTCAGCAATGTCAGTGGATTTCATGCAAATAATGTTGGAATAAAAAGTACAGCCACAAGACGAGTCCATAATACCAGTAGCCCGCCGAGACTACGCCCAAAAAACTAATGGGAAACATTTTTAAAAAATCCTACTTTCCAAACCCTATATTGTTCTCCAAAATCATGACTACCATTGGTAAATTCATTGTATTATTTACAAAGCAATGCCACATCGTACTTTATTTTTAATAAAAACAATATTAAAACCATGCAGACTTTTTAAGCATCAAGGTCCTAAATGGTCTTGTATTATTACATTGTATTATTACATGTATTGTCTGTGAAAAAGAGTGGAATTATAAAGTGAAATTAGCATAATGTATCTGTGTCTATCTGTAATATTATACCACATTGCTACTATTCCACTGTCAATTAACTATATTATTCATAAATATAGCCCACATACCTACTTACATGGCTTTTACTTCCTACAGCCTCAGAAGCACTTCACTTGCATGGCTGATTTTTCAGAAATGTCCTGTTTCTCTGGAAAAAGTGTACTGTACTTCAGTTTGCTGCATCCACTATATACAAGTATACATAAATATAAAACATCTGCCATATTTGCCTTGCAAAACATTTATATAATTGAAATAATGTATGTAAAATACCCAACAACGAACCCACAGACAAATCTTCCATAATTCAACTGTGGGGAAATCCATTGACATGGCAACCCTACCTTATTAAGCACAGACTCATGTAGCTCTCCCTGAAGGTCCAGACTAGAGGGAGTGGGTGTTTGAAGCTAGCAATATTATGACAAATAACTGCAGTCAAGATTGATTTTGTCATAAATCTCCCTTCCTTCTGTTCTTTCTCTCACTTTTCTCCTTGCATTTTAATTCCACAAGTTTGCCAGCTGGTCCTTCTTTGTCACTGAAGAGAAATAATAAGGTGGGAAAACAAGCTCTGTTGAAGTTCAGGATCTAATCTAATCGAATCGAATTGTTCTACCTAAGAAAGGCCATGTAGGCTGCTGGGGATCATCAAGCTGACTAATAAAAACCACAGAAAGTGTGAGGAGAGCAGTCACGGTTCCATGTAGGAGGATCCACGTAGGAAGTTAACGCCTCACTGAGACGATCTGCAAAGAATTATTCAATTATTTTGGCTTTTTAAATTTGTTTCCAGATATGAACAGAAGGGAGAAACAAAAAAAAGGAAAGAAAGAGTCTAGCTCTGGTTCTAGCATTTTGAACCAGAATCAGTTACATCCGGTGTTAGCCGTTTTCGCTATTGGCGATAACTGTGTGAAGATGGCTCAGGAGAGTGAACATGGTTATGGTTACTTTTGCCTTATTTAAAAAAAGGATCACTGGAAAAAGTATTGCAAAATCTAGACATAATTTACTTTTAGATGTCACAGTTTATACACAGTATATTGGTACACATGTAATTATTCATTATTGTTAACATAATGATACATAATAATAACGATACAGTTATTGTTACTCATGATATACAGTAGAAGTGTGCGTCAGGAGTGGGATCCAAAAAAAGTTGCTTCAGCAGGCATGAACAGAAATGAGAATGGAAGCTGGCAGGACAAACAAAGATCACAGAGTATATGCTGCTTAAGCAGCACTGCTTGGCACTGTTACTGCTTTCTCTCATTCATTTTTAGCCTCTGATCTTGGTCAGGTGAGATTCATCAAGAATATTTTTCCCCATAGACAGCTCTCTAGTCTTCATGTTGGTTTATCCTTTTGAACAACAAATGCAGTCTTCGCAGGCAAAACCTAGCGCTCAAACCAAGTGTAGCTATTCAGAGCTATTAATTCTTTAAACAATCAACTTAACAGGGCATACCTGGGCAGCAACAAATAACTGCTAGTCATGTGTTCCATTATTTTTGATCACTTCAAAAAATGGGTGGGTTCAGACAAAAGGTGCCATGTTTTAAGTTGTTTAACACATCTAGATTTGGATCTATTGTCTCATATTCATCTTTTGATCTCAAACTTAAATGTCTTTAATATAAAAGGAAGAACATTAGAATTGGCCTTGCTGTTCCAGTACTTTCAGAGGAGAATGTATTCAGGAGCAGACGGGATTCCTCTGGAAGTAGGTGCTATTGGTGAGAATTCCTGCACGAACGGGTGGGAGTGGGATAACACAAACAGCCGCATGCACACCTCTAAAGTCTAAAGTAAGTCTTTACTAACTCCAGAGAACGTTGTCACTGCAGGTAACGACTGCGGAATAATTCAATCCAAGCATAGGTAAATGCAAAGCATGTCCTTAGAAGCAGACACCAATGCTAGCGTGATGGCTTTCTTCCTTGTAGTCAAAAACAACTTTAGGTATTGATCGGGTGGAAGCCATCTAACTGACATGACACAGGATCAATGTTGTTTCTTTTACTTAGTGCAGACGACTGGAGAAAGTCATCAGCATGACTCATTTTATGTCACTGCTGGCATCAAATGTAGAACTGTTTGATATGGAACTGTCATTCACTCAAAGCTGGAGCTCTTTGATATCAGCGCTAGAGATTTACAGCCTATACTTGTGATTAGAAGGAGAGACGAGTTACAAACACATTATCATATCAAAATGTAACAGACATATGGCAAATTTCTGAAGGTGCTTTTGCTTATTCAGGCATCATAAATAACCGGGCTTCATCATTATTCATTAAATATTAATTGAATATTAAGATAAATCTCTCTCTCTCTCATTTCATCATTCAATTACTCCAGCAATAAATCAGAGAGGGAGACAGCATATGCTTCTCAGTCCTGATGAGGGATGTGTGACTCTATCTCTTTCAGTTCACAGTCATTCTGTGTATTCTTTCTGTATAACATCCATCTTGTTTGGGGGTTCTTGGTTCGATTCTCATTGTCTCGTTCCCTCTCATTATTTCATCGGATCTGAGACGGAAGAAAACACAAAACTCCTAACTAAAGAACTGGGTGCTGTTTGTGACTTCTTCCGGTAACACTTTACAGTAAAGGAATAATCATGCACTAATACGTGAATTAATACTTGCTTAAATATGAACTAATGATGAGTGAAGGCATGTACTAATCATGAACTAACGAAGAGCTAACCTTAACTATGACATGAGTTTTAGCTTTAATGTAGTTTACAACATTTCAACAGTTGCACCAATAGATCTTCACTAAGGCAGTGTTGCCTAGTAAAATAGGCTAAAGCTAAGATTTTAAAGAAGAACATAAAAGTCAGTCCTAACTACACACCAAACAAAATTACACGTAGGTGGTACTGAGATGTCTCTGATAATTAAGGAATAAACACGTGGCTGTGTTAGAGGAAAATATTCAATGCCAGTGCTGAGATACATCCCAATGCAAAGCGGAGTTACTGTTAATACCCTGAAGCTACTTATTATCTGATAATGTTTCATGTCTGTTTTTCATGTCCTATTACGTTTAATGTCCATGAAACAAGCTAGTTTCCATTATCACGAATGTTTCCATTATCACAAATGCAGTTTGGTATTTTCAGAGAAACTGCAAAGCCCTCAAGACCATATCAGAAAACTTAAAGTTACTGTTTTAGATCTGGCTGTTACAAAGCCCTGACACTGGAGACTCCTTTGGGAAGCAAATCGTCTCTCAGAAAACATCATCGTATCAGAAACTATACACGATTTTTAACCTGTTCTTGTGGCATGTCCTTCAATCTGAATCGAAAATTCAGCAGCACCGTGGTATGAGTAATAATAATAATAATAATAATAGTTGTTAATCAGCCGGTGTTAGTTGCTTTGCACATACCAATACCACTGGATAGTCCATGGCTAAATTGCATATTCATGCTTCCAATTTTTAAAAAGAAGAAAGACTTTTACACCAGCAAAATTTGAAATCTAGTTGATTACAGTCTGCATGCTATCAGCTGTACACATCAATATCATCAAACAAATTTTTATTTTTTAAATTATGTCATCCTGAGAAAACATAATTGACTGTACAGATTCAGAAGGACAACAAATATATATGGGGTCCATTCCTATATGTATCCACGATTATATTGATAGCATTGCTGACTACAGTGGCACAGCAGGTAGTGTTGATGCGTCACTGCTCCAGGGTCCATGGTTTCACGCTGAGCTTGGGTTACTGTCTGTGCATTGCTTCAGATGTTCTTGCTGTGTCCAATTGGGGTTCCTCAGGGTTCTCAACTTTCCTCCAACCTCCCAAAAACATGCCAATAGGTAAATTGCCTACTCTGTATATGCTGTTTTTGTGTGTGATGCAAAATGCCCTGTAATGGAGTGACCTTCCATCCAACTAATATCTAACGTAGTTACCAAAGAAACAGTCTTGACTTCTGACTAGGTATGAAATGTATAAATTAGGTGTGGTTTTAGTGAATATGAATTTTGAGCCCAGAAGTTATAGCCTGTCATGTAATATCGGCGAAGGACTAGAAACGACGTTTCCCGTCAGCCACTGCACCATGTCACATGTCTCAATTCACCTGTTTCACGTTTAGCTCATTAGCACTGGTGTGTATATATAGTCACGTTCAGCGCTGCACTGTTGTCTTGCGTTGCTTGTTCTGTCTCCATGTATCACGTTATGCTCGTCTTGTTCCACGTACGTGTGTGGTGCTTTATTTGATATTTTATTAAATGTTTATTAAATGTTTCACTGAGATTCTGCATTTGCACCCGTCTCTAAATCTGAATCGTGACACAGCCAAATTAAACTTACCACCGTCAGTCTGTTAGTAAGTGGCCCAAGGACACTCTTCTTCTGTCATGCCGTTCGTTCTGTGCATATAAACATGTATGTTTTTCTAAAACATTCTGTTAGTAATAATAATAATAATAATAATAATAATAGGTTGATCGTGTATAATTTCCTGATAAACAAGTGCAAAGTGAAGTGAAACACTACACAGCTTGTGTGCCTGTATGTTTGAGGTGACCTTGAAGTGCACAAATACAGTACATCAATCTGATTATGCAAGCTTGAATAACACTTTTGAGGTAGCGTCCAAAGGAGACACATCGACCAGTAAGTGCTTTTGAGATGGTAATGATGAGCGAAAACAAGTTATGAAAAGGCTTTGTTGTTTATTGGTTTAATAAAATATTCTATGTTGCTTAACCCTCCTATTACTGTGTATTGTGGCTCAATTTGACCCAGTTCCACGTTTGAGATGTCTGAAATACTGCTTAACCTCTCTTTCTCTTTGAATGTTTTTTACTTTCCTCATTTACGGTCATGAACTTATATGCAAATATTTCTTCTTATGGTTTATTGTTTTAAGCTGTTCTTAGCTGTTTATGTGTGTATTCAAACTGTGGAAGTCATTTTGAGCCATAACATAATGGATGTAACTTTTTTTCCCAACATAATAGGAGGGGTAATAGAGCTTAATAGAGCAATTTCATTGCAGTTAAAACAGTTATAATGTTAAGAACCCCTAAGTCTTTAGAAACTCTTGAGATTTTTCAGAAAAGGCTTGTTATAAAAGTATTGAGAACTTTGAGAAAACTTTGAGAAATTTAATTTTCTTAAATCACATACCCACAAACCAAGGTTAAGATAGCTTAACATTTAGGTTTGTGCCTTTGGCATGGGAGTCAATCAATAACAACTTTTTTTCAAAACTTTTTTCCAGCTTGCTTGTCTCTTTCTGCTTTTCTCTCCTCACGGCCACACACACACACACACACACACACACACACACACATACGCTCATAACACTTCCCAGGGAGAAAGAAAGAAACAGAAAGATAGATTACATAAATATATGTCGGGCAACAGGGCTCAGGTGTGCCACATTACTCATTACCCCTCTACCTCGTGAACAGAAAAAACCCTACCATCGGTTGTAGCTGTTTTGGAGAGATGAGAGAAAGTCAGCCATTACCATCTGCGCCCCAGGCCTGTGGACCACTGTGAACTTAATAGGCTGTAACAGCAGATACCAACAAGCGAGCCACATATTGGCATCTTTCATGCTCTACTGCAGGGGGAAGAGAGCTACTTTAACACCCACAAAGACCCACTGGCACTGCTTCAACCACCGGAGCAGATCTGGAACTCCTTCTGTAGTGACATCAGACAGCAGGTTGCTGAGATCAGAATAATTAAACACAAATCTACTGTATCCAAACAGAAAAAAGAATTGTCCCCTGTTATTGGTCTTGGGTAACAGGCAGGACACAGTCACAGTGGTCTATCTGCCAACTGCCCAGGTGGAAGCCCAGATATTATACCTCCACCAGTATAATCACACACTTCTCCGGGTTCTCCACGAGGCTGACAGGACCGCTCTCATCTGTTGCATATGCCAATCATTACTAAAGATTAAACAGCCATGTATGCACTGTTGAACTGTATCACCTGCCGCATTAGAAGTTGAAATATAGTTGGCACGTCAAAAAGCCTGAATGGAAATGTGAGGAATTGCTGTAAAACGAACAGGGTGGAGAAAGTACAGTATTGTTTTTCTTTAGATTTTGGTGATAAGGGAATCTGCCAATAGCCCTTGGTCAGATCCTGGGTCGGGAAAAAACAAAGGGGGAAACAGAAACAGTGCTTCAGCGACACATTATGTGGAGCTCAACTGAGGCACTGAATAGGAATACCACATCACATAGTCCACAAGGAGAGCAATACCAATTCTAACTGGATAATGATGTAAGAGGAAACAGCATGTTTGGGGTAGTCAGTGGATTCACCAGCTGACATTTGCAGCATGACATACATCACTGTGAATGAGCAGCCACTTGAAATAAGCCATATAGTGGTATAGTGTTTTATATACCACTATGGAAAAGCATTTCCCTGTAGCTTTTGGTGACCAGCAAATGGTGTGTACAGTGTACAGTTTGTCATTAATAATGGAAAAGGTAGGCTCCCAAGTGGCACAACAGAAATGTGTTCAAACTATCATAGGGAGATTGCAAGTTCCATTCCTGATGATGCCACAGCCATCCATGGCCGGGAGTCAGAGAGCAAAATCGGCTGTGCTTTCTGGTTGAGAGGGATGGCATTATGCTGTCCCCTGTCAATCAGAGCTATACTAGCCAATCATTTGCATCTGTGAGCTCATGTATGCAGAAGAGGGTTGTTAGCTTTGTGATTTTTCTTCATGTGTCTCGGAGGAAACATATCCTAGCCTACACCCTCCCCAGTTGGTTGTTGTCATGTGATGGGATCTAGCTAGTAGTTGGGAATTGAAATGACTAAATTGGGAGAAACTTGGGGGGGAGGGAGTAAAGTGGAAAAGAGAAACATGTTGACTTTTAATCACAGCAATGTGGTCAAAAGCGTTCTTCCAAGTATCATTGTGCGACTGTTCCAGAGGGGCATACGTAAAGGGGTGTTGGAGGGTTAAGAGTGAGTGAAAGATCACATATACATGAGACAACAGGGCTCAAGTGTGCCATGTTAAATATTTCTTGTCCACTTCATCCCAAACACCATTTTCCCAATCCAGACTTAACCACGCCCCACCTGCTACAGACCAATACTTATTCTGGGAAAAATTATTGCGAAGTTTAAAACAGTTGTAGCTTTGATTAAGCTGCATGGAAGATGATGGTTTTTTTTGTTTGTTTTTTTTTTTTGCCTTGCACATTAAAGAAGAAGGCAATTGTTAGTTCTCCAAAATGAAAATATCCTAGAAGGCTTAAAAGAACAAAGTCACTGTTATCATTAAAAAAACACTTGGACCCCTCTAGAACTTTCTGGCAAACAAAATGCAGAAAGGAACAGACTCCCCACTGTGAAGCACGGTGGTGGGTCTGAGATGTATGGAGCTGTTTTACTTCCAAAAACTCTGGGAAACTTGTTACAATACATGGCATCATAAATTACATCACATAGTTGCCTCTGCCAGGATGCTATAAGGCAGTGCTGTGGATCATCTAGCATACTTCCAAACCAACACAAAAATAGTTTGGGATGTACTGAAGAGAAGACACTATACATGAGGACTGAAGGAACTGGAGGGTTTTTTTGTTTTTTGTTTTTTGTACAGAGGAATGCTCTCAGTGCAGTTTATGAAATATTTTGCCTCATCCTGCATTGTAAGAAAAAACTCAGTGCTGCTTACTTGGCAAATGAGCACTACATGTAGACTTGCCAATAACTGTGACAAATGTTTAGCTTTTGTAAAGATGTTTGCTTTGAATAATTTCCTCTCACTAAAAGATTTCAGTCAGCCTGTTTGTTTTTTTTGTTTTTTTTAAAGGATTCCAATAATTTCGTGCATTCAGGGCTTCAAGGTTACTTCTATGAAATATTAGTGCCAGTGAAAATCTACTTTCAGTCCACAAGAAGCACAAGGTCAGACTCTTCCGCCTTATTGATTCTTCAGTCTACTCTGAAGCAGCGGCTTGACTAGACTATAAGCTTGCTATCAGTTTGAGGCAAAGATGTTTTTTGGGTTTTTTTTTTTTTTGCCGTTTCACTTGAATAGTGCTTAGTATTTAAACTAGTTCAGTGTTTAAATAATGGAGGCTATATTCAGGGATTAAAGGTCCTGAGGTTTTGTCAAAAACAAAAGGTTTTGAAAAAAACAAAAACAAAGGAAGTTTGGTAAGCTACCTAAAAGAGTATTATCAAAAAAAGAGGGATGACCATTTCACATTTCTCCTAAATGATGCAAAATGAATCTTGGGGCATGTTAAGTAAGAATCGAACATACTGTATAGGACATTGTGTTATTACAGTATTGTAATGGTTTTAACCCTTTCATGCCCAAGTTATTATAAAGCATATTAAGATTTTAGGTGGATTCATTACTCACAAGATTTTTATTCTAAAATTCACATGTAAAAATAACTGAAGTTAGCAGCCATCAGCTAAAAGTAAAATAGGGTTAAAACATTGCTGCTGAAAATATCTGCAATTTTTTATTTTTGAGAAAATTTGTATTTGCATATAATTTTAATAGTATGTAATAGTAAGTAAAGTAAATTTACTTATAAAACACATTTTCAAAAAATAAAAAACACAACATATAAAATCCTGATCAAAGGACAAATGCATATGTAAATAACTATAGTAAATCTCTGAATATAATAAATACAGTACTAATTCATATTCAATGATATGATGTTATTTTTTTGAGTGAATAATGTTTGTTAAAGTCTGACATTTCTTTTTACTACCTTTTTGTGGGCACGGTGGCTTTATGGTTAGCACATTTGCTTCACACCTCTGGGGTTGGGGGCTCGAATGCCACTTCCGCCCTGTGTGCAGAGTTTGCATGTTCTCTCCATGTTTCGGAGGTTTCCTCCCTCAGTCCAAAGACATACGTTGTAGGCTGATTGACAGTGCCCCAAGTCCCCTGGGATAGGCTACAGGCTTCCCTGCGACCCTGTGTAGGATAAGCAGTAAGGAAAATGGTTGGATATGCTGTATCTGTCACCGTCAGCCATATTGGATTGGGGTTGTATGGAGGTGATTATATATAAAGTCTAAAAACTTTGAATGAACATTTTATGAGTGTGGACATTACACATAAATAGCACAGGCAATTGTCTCTGGTGAAAATGCAATATTAATGTCTTTCCAATAAGCAGTGATAGCTGAGCTGAACTTATTTTCATCTGAAGTCACATTTGTTCATTAGAAATTCTGCGAGATCCCAGGTTCTGAGTGTCGGGATCATTGGTTGGGATTCACAAGCATGAAATCGTGTGTGGTGTTTTTTTGTTTGTTTTTTTTCCTTGCCAAATCTTGTAATGTGGGTGTTTGGTGTGGGTGTTTGATGACAGATCTGTGAAATCTGTCGTTATATCTGACCAACATTTTAACATCAGTTAGGATTGTGTAAATCCTTGTGGCCCAAGCATAAGATTATAAATTGAAAAATAGTTGATATTAATAGTACTTGCTAATGCCAGTACTTTTAGGGTACGTTTACATGATAATGATGTACTAAAAACAGAAAAGTTTTTCATTTGTGTTTTTGAAAAATTTCACGTACAAACGACAACGTTGTCAAAACCATCCCCGTTCACACGGATCCGTGAAAATGACATGCCTGCGCACATAAGCATTCACATCAACATGTCCGCCGTATTTTTAAATACTGAAA
This sequence comes from Stegophilus panzeri, assembly GCA_024331685.1. Lineage (NCBI taxonomy): Eukaryota > Metazoa > Chordata > Actinopteri > Siluriformes > Trichomycteridae > Stegophilus > Stegophilus panzeri. The sequence goes on along the minus strand of JANDJT010000206.1, from coordinate 19,136,968 downwards.
AAATCTAAATAGTGCATCTTTAAGTACTAATAATTGACCATCATTGTACCAAAATGGAACAAAATCGGCAAATACAAATCAATTTGGTGTGATAAAAAAATAAAAATAAAAAGAGTAGTCTCCAGTAGAATTAGTGCAGTTTTATAAGGAAATGAGCTGTAAGGTTTATTGAGCATCTTGCAGAACCAGTCACGGTTCTTCTGGAGATTTTGACTGTCGCACTCGCTTCTTATTTTTGTAGTAAAACTCCAGCATCCTTCATTATGTTTTTTTTCTGAAAAGTGTCTCTTATGTAATCTACTGCTTTCTTTACTGACAAAAAAAAAATTCTGTAACATTTACTTTTGTTCTGGAAATCTGATGTTTGGAAATCTAAAATGTTTTTCTACTGACTCCATAATGTAGAAATCATAAAATAAAAATCTATAACAAAGTTTGTACTAAAAAAAAGCCTTAAACGTTTGCACAGCACTGTGTATATATACAGTGTATATGTATATGTATATATAAAATATACTTTTATTTAAAAAATTCACAAAAAATACCCTGCTCTCATGGATATCAAACAACTGCAAACACAACACAGGTTTATAAAAAAAATATCTTTGTTAAATACAGGTGCTCAACAATTATTGGCACCCTTTTAGTCAATACTTTATGATACCTCCCTTTGCTAAGATAACAGCTCTGAGTCTTCTCCTATAATGCCTGATGAGGTTGGAGAATACGTGGCAAGGGATCTGAGACCATTCCTCCATACAGAATCTCTCCAGATCCTTCAAATTTTGAGGACCATGCTGGTGGACTCTCCTCTTCAGTTCACCCCACAGGTTTTCTATGGGTTTCAAGTCAGGGGACTGGGCTGGCCATGACA